>LR749792.1:1535039-1680500 GCA_902729485.2 Mus minutoides
GTTTTTTCTTTTTTGTTTTTTTGTTTTTTGTTTTGTTTTGTTTGGAGACAAGGTTTCTCTGTATAGCTCTGGCTGTCCTGGAACTCACTTTGTAGACTAGGCTGGTCTCGAACTCAGAAATCCACCTGCCTCTGCCTCAGTCAACATCACAGTGAGAATATTTGACCAGCTTCTGTTATGAGACTTAATTTTTTCTTCTTTTCCTCATCAAAAATGATGGTGTACCCCAGTTTTCTTTTTTCCTTTTTTAAAGATTTTATTTATTTTTTATATATATGACGAGTACACTGTAGCTGTCTTCAGACACTCCAGAAGAAGGCGTCAGATCCCATTACAGATGGTTGTGAGCCACCACATGGTTGTTGGGTTTTGAACTCAGGACCTTTGGAAGAGTATTCAGTGCTCTTAACCGCTGAGCCATCTCTCCAGCGCCCCCCCCCCCTCAGTTTTCTTCTGTGCCTTTAAATGCATCTTGAAGTATTCCCATGGGAAATGATGTGGATATATGAAAGAGCATCACACTCATTTGTAAGAAAATACTTCTCGGTTTGACTAAAGTTCAAAACAAGTAAACACAGTGTGGGAGCTTGAGTTTGGTAAGAGCAGAGAATAGGGGCTGGGTTGACAGATTTAGGGACAGGAAGCCTAGAAGTGAACAATTCTCATTTTCGTCCTTAGCCAGAAGCAAGAAATGACTTTGGTTCTGTCTTTCCCGGAAGCCAGGGACACCAGAAGGGAGCTCTGGTTTCTTGTCTCTCTTCTAAATGAGCATACCCCACTGAAGACTGTACCAGAGGGTGTGACAGAAACTCCAGTCCACTGATCCTCTCTGGTGAGCAGCTTGGAACCGGATCTCCAGCTTTTCAGAGACGTAATGAGTTACCCCCCAATTTCAGTTCATCTCCTAAATGATTGTTATGGTCTCCGCTTTTGAGGGGTAACACTACGGTAGTCTTGAAGTCCAGTGAGGATGGATTTCAGGGCTCTGTTGAGTTCCATTCACAGAAATCTATTTCCTCCCCTTCACAAGAATGCTATCTACCTTTGGCCCATGGTGGAGACATGAAATTCTCATTTCCTAGGAAGATTAGTATACTGCCAGTAAGCAAGTATGTGGGGCGGGGAGTTCTTGGCTAATAATAGATATGGGAGGGCCCAGGCTACTGTGGCGTTACTCTTTGTGACAGCTGGTCCAGGGTTATATAAAACAGTGCGTTGATAAGATCCACAAGAGCAAACCAATAAGCATCCTCCCTGGCCTGTTTCAGTTCCTGCCTCCGGGTTCCTGCCCTGACTTCCCTCCAGAATGCCAAACTCTTGCCTCCACGACTTGCTTTTGGTCATGGTCTTTATCATAGCAATAGAAAACAAAAACTAAGAAAATGTCCCTATGCAGTTTCTTGTTCGGGAATGTGTGAACTTGGATAAGCTTGTGGATGTCCACCAGACTTTTGATAGCTCCTTTAATTCTTAGAATCTTCGCTGATTCTATGAGTGTATAGGACAGGAGAGACAAGAAAAGGAGGGAAAAATGAAGGAGGAATGGAGGGAGAGAAATGAAAAAGAAAAAGTGAGGAAAGAAGGAAGGAAGAGAAGAGAGAGAAGGGGAGCGAGGGAGGGAAGAAGCATTGGGGAAGGAAGGCGGCTCCACACAGCACAAGCTGCGCATGCCTCGACTCCAAAGGGAAGAAGGAAACACTAGAGAAGGGAGAAGGCTGCTCCGCAGAGACAGCGCACGCTGCGCATGCCTCTTCTCAGGAGAAGGCTCTTGGAACATTTTCAAGTCTTTTTATTTGTTTATCTCCTGCCAGCCCTGCAATGGAAGCTGCATGGCCCATCACTTCGATATTTCAGTCTGCTCTCTGAGCGCCAGGAAGAGTTAAAACCCACACACCAGGGCAGAGTGAAGCTTGTTTACTCCAAGATTCATGCCTAGTCTTGAAAGGTATCCCCTCCCTTGCTGCACAGCCCTGATGAAAGCGGAGATGGATGCTATACCAAAGGCAATGTCAGGGTAATACATGCAAAACGGGCTTTTCCGGGGGCGGGTTGTGTCTGGAAGGCCCGCTTCTCTACCCGCCCCACACATCTGGATCCTGTCTGACCAGGTGACAAGCAGACAAGCTCTCTTTGTGCCATTTCTTCCAAGCCGAGGTCTCCGGAGCCTCTTTTCCAGGCAAGGGTCTCATAGGAGTACTTTCTACGCCACAACACATTTCAGTCAACCACAGCCTGTCCCAAGGGCTCTGGTATTTCAGGACGCAGATCTGTCCGTGGGATGCAGGGTTGTCAGGGTTAAAATGTTTACTAGTTTATTCAGACAGACCTGTTCCCGTCCCCATCCGTCTTCCCTACAGTCATTTATTAAACCTCTCTCATCTGGGGGCAGTCACACACCACAACCACTGTGAACAAGACAGGCAAGCACTCTGCCCTCTTGGAGTGTATGTTTTGGTTAGAAAGGAAGACAACAAAACTAAGCATGCAAATCCACACGCCATGAGGGAATTACCAGAAACAGTTCCTCAGGATAGGTGGTTGAGAAAGAGCCCTTGATGGCTAAGAGGCAGAGGGGACAAGTTAGGGCAATGGTAATGGAGGTGCTGGGGTTAGACCGTCCCCTGATGTAGAGTGGGGTGCTTATAGAAAGATGGAAGTCATCCATTCTTCTTTCTTTTCCTTTGATTTGGATGAGATAGGTCACGAAGGCGTCTCCCTAATGCTGGTGCTATTTTCTGGGCTTCCCAGCCTCCAGAACTGTGCACCAAATAGACTTCTGGTTTATAAATGACCCAGCCTGGGGTATTCCGTCATAGCACCAGAAAGTGGCTTACCATAGAAAAGTTGATACAGAGAAGTGCAGATGTTGCTGTGACAACTTCATGTAGATTTGGCTTTGGAACTTAGGTGACAGTAGAAGTGGATGATTTTGAAGGAACACACTAGAAGAGCCTAGGTTTGCCTCGGGTGGAGAGTTTAGGGTGATGCTGGTGACGGGTCAGAGTGTTGGCAGGAAGCCGAGGAGTAGAGGTCTGTTTGATGAAATCTCATTGGGGCCTAGGAACAGGGTATTATGAAAAGGCTACTTCTGTTGTGGATTTGTATACGTGCCCCAGGGCTCTGTGAAAGGTGGGACTGAAGAGGACTGAGCCAGGATACTTGGTGGAAGGAAAATCCAAGTTGCTGAGTTTGAGCTCTCTGTGTGGGTGAGTGTGAGTGTGTGTGTGTGTGTGTGTGTGTGTGTGTGTGTGTGTGTGTTATATGCACACTTTTTACATATGCGCTGAAGATTTGAGCTCAGTCCCCACACTTGCACAGCACGCCCTCTTACCCACTGAACCATCTTCCAAACCCCACCTCAGTTTTTTGAGTCAGTCTCTCAGTGAACCTGAAATGCACTGGTTATTCACACTGACCGACAGGTTCCTGAGATCTCTCCACCCGCCTGACCTGACATTACAGACATGTGCCTCGATTTTCATCTTGGCGTAGAGGACTCCAAATTCAGGCCCTCATGACCCCTCTACTGGCTTTATAACTGGTATCTTTCTGTAACACCATACCACTCCCTTTCCTAAAAGGTAAGTACTCTGTGGTAAAGAGTGCCCTTCAAATTATGGCCCCATCGAGAGTAAGCATTAACTTTAGAATTCTCCTAGATCCCATGCAAATGACAAAGGAACTTTTGTGTTGCCCCGGAGGAAGAGTGTATAAGCCTTAAATTACTTCCTTTCTTTATTTTGTTTTCCTCCAGTTCTGGCTAACCCTTCCCTTTGGAGGAAATAATCCAGTTGGATCAGCTGTTTGTGCTGCCAGAGACACCCTCTGTCTGGTGTGGGCGGCACCTCTGCCCTGCCTCTCCCTGGTGCGCTCTTTTCATTCCTTCCCTGTCTGTAAATTAGTTTGAATCTCATTGACATAACCAGCTCATGTTTGCATATTCCTCCTGATCCCGGAGCCTGCTGTCATTACAGATTCACACACTCCCTGTTCTCTGCTTCCCCTGAGAGGGTTCTTACGGAAAGTATTGACATGCAGCTACTAGGGCAAAGGGACAGGGGGCAGAGAGTGAAGGCTTACCAGGCAAGTTCCTGGTATTTCACAACTAGAAATCTGTTCAGGGTTTTCTCCTCTAATGCAGATGCCCTTTGAGGAGAAATGCCTTGAGCATTTCCAGTTAATAATGTAAAGAGGATTAATATGAATAGCATTTACATTTGCAAGGCAGGCCCCAAAGTACTGTGATTTGTATTAAATCCTGTGGCCTTCCAATGGGGGAGGGGGGAATGGGCCACAGACCATTGTTTCCACTACTGTCAAAGGCTCAGGTTTACCTGTCAGTACCAGAGATAAAAGGTCCTGGTCACCTAACTGCTAGTTTGTGCAGTTGTGACTAAAGTCCGTGGCTCTGGGACTTAAGGGCAAGTGCTTTGTGCAGATGCACGGTTTAACTCTACAGAGCAGTATCGCCATTTTTGCATCCTCGGTGGCAGTTGTTTGGATGGAAGGACTCAAAGGAAATTGGATACGAGCTACACCTGACAAGGCTGTGCTGATGACACAGCCATTGAAGTGTCTGCACAAGAATGAGGATCCGACTTTGGATCCCCAGAACCTACTCTACAAAGCTCAGTGTGGTATGTGTCCTATGTCTGGACTGACACTGCTGGGGAGGCAGAGAACAAAAGAACTCTTGGAGCTCATTGGTCAGTCAGATAAGCTTCAGGTTCATTGAGAGACTCTATCTAAATAAATACACAACAAACTAACTAAACAAACAAACAAAATAAATAAATAAATAAATAAACAAAAGTGGAGATTGATCAGGAAAGGCACGTGATGTCAACTCATATCCACAGACACACATTGCATGCATGTATGCATTTGAAAAATAGAACGTAGGCATGGAGTAATTGACCGGGTCATTCGTTCATTCATTCATTCATTCATTCACCCATTTAATAAACATATGTCAAACTCTGTGGCCCACAGTGTGATGAAGCACAGTAGTGTGAACGCCAGTGGAATAATATGTTGGGCACACACCTACTGGACAGCCCTTTCTTTTACCTGGTCACACACTTCTTTGCAAACAATGGCGAAGAGGAAGCTTGTTGGGCCTCGCGTCATCCCCATGATGGGCCCAGGAAGATTCTCTTATTACAGAAGAGATTAATATAATTAATATTATTAATTAATATTAATAATATTAATAGATTAATATAATATTATTCAGAAGAGAATAATATTATTATTCTCTTATTCATCTTACAGAAGAGGCTAGGTATTGAAGGTCGCTCACCCCCCACCCTGCCCAAGACAAAGGTTGAGGCAACGTTTAAAGGACTCTTGAGCACATCATTGTAAAGCAAGCAGTTTGGCCTAATTCACAATTCTCCTTAAGGCTTCCAAAAGGTCGGAGGGCTCAGGGCCATTTCCTTTGTCAAGAACAAAGAGAAGGCTCCTGTTCTATAGAAAGAAGAAGGTTTCTCTCCAGTCCTATTGAGGTCTTGGACATCCTTAAAGTGGTATTTTCAAAATGTCTCCACCCTGGGTCTGTTTATGGGAAACCAAGCCAGGTGTCATGAAGAAGAAAATGTACAGGAGAGTATTAGTTAAAAAAAAAAAAAAGGAAGTGCCAGCTACATTGTGACTTTAAGAAAGGGGGACTAATTTATAAGGAGTTTGGAAGATGTGATTAGAAGAGCAAAGGATTGTTAGTTTACAAAGAGAATTAGGTTAACTAACGACCATCTTCCAAAAGCTTAATTAAGTCTCTCAGCCCTCAGAGTAAGGCAAGGAAATAATTGATTTCTGCATTGCTGTTGGGGAAAGTGAGGAGGGGAGTAATTTGCTTTTGGCCAACAAGGGAGCCAGCATCCGTCCTGGGATTTAAAAATCTAAGATTTTTTTTAGCTCTCGGTCTTTTGTTTTGTTTTTGAATCTGGAATGTTCAAGGCTCAGAAGAATTTTGGGAACCCCAGAACCCCAGAGCAGGACTGTCAACCAAGATATCCCATGCAAATGAGACCAAATAATTAAGGATTTATTTCTTAGTAATTTTCTGTCCTTCAAAGAAGTAACACAAACAACTCATCAGTTGCGAGTCAAGGCAGCGCGGGCATATTTTAATAAGTGCCAGCATTTCCCACTGTTAGTCTTGCCCGTTCCTCTGAGGAATTGCTTGTGGCGCCAGAGGAAATGTTGGAAATCTCAACATATAAAACAATCAATGTCATGAACAGAGAGAGACAGTGGCAAGGGGGTAAAAGGGAGGGAGGAGGGAGTGGGAGGAAGGAGAAGAAGGTGGGGGGAGAAAGATGAAAGAGGGCAGAAGAAGAAAGGACGGAGGAACAGGGTTTGGGAAACCTTGTAAAAGAGCGACCGATTATTAAACACTCTTTGTGAGTAAGGAGCTTTTAAAAGGGTTCCTTATAAGAACCCTGTGTGGCAGAGGTTAAAGTATTAAGTTTTTAAATTGTGTGTGTGTGTGTGTGTGTGTGTGTGTGTGTGTGTGTGTTTGCATGTGCATGCGATGCTTATGGAGGTCAGAGGACACTTTGTGCAACTTGATTCTCTTCTTCCACCATGTGGCTCCCAGAAATTGAACTCAGGTCATCAAGCTTGACAGTAAGTGCCTCTACATGCTGAAGTCGTCTTTCGGTTACCTTAGGCAAACATGTAAACGGAGAGAAGGGCGAAGCATCTGTCTCCAGGCAAGCAGGAGTGGCTCCAGAATTTGAACCCATGTCTGCCCAGTGGCCTGCAGCCTTTGCTTCTGCCCAGCACTGCCCTCTGCCTAAACCCAGCTAGAGGAGAGGGAGAAGGGATTTACTGTAATTTGTGTTTTTACACGCCTGTTTTCCTCTGCTGGGCTGGAAGTTCCTTCACAAGCAACTCGACCCTTAATACGTTTGTCTCCCTAGAGCCTAGGTTTTGAAAGGCGGGGCATGGTGAATGTTTGGAGATGAGAAGAACATTGAATGAGATGTTACAGCTAGCAAACTCCAAGAATCAGATCTCCCCTTCTGATCTCCTTGGCACCTGTGGTCTCCTAGGCTGACAAAACACGGGTTCAACCAATTTAATTCATCATGCTACTCAATTCTACCAATTGAGAAATAAGTTCAAAGCCCTATTTGAAATATGAAGGAATTCCTGGGATGGGGGACAGCTTGTGTTCTTAGCCCTCTAACCTTGTATTGTGGGTCTGCTCTCACTATGTCCACAAAACAAATGTGGTCTCCAGCTCTTGCTCACGGGCCTTGGTCAAGTTGATTTTGGGCTTACAGACCAGGTTTCTTCCTCTATAAAATGAATAGCTTGTTAAAGACAAGATAAGGATGGTGGGGCATTTATATATAAGGCCAAGCACAGCACGGACCAAACGTGGTATAGATAGGTGGTCTGACGGGTAAGGGGTAAGGATGGAACAGTTGTTTTATAGCCACGGTGCCAGTTCTGACAGCCTAAGCTAGACTCAGCTATGTATGGAGCTGAGTAATTTGAAAGTCAGAGAGAGATGAAAGAGTCACTGAGTCAGTGCACACACTGGGAAGACCAGAGAGAGGGACCAATGACCCACACTAGTGTTGTTAGGGTACTGATGTGAGTTGTAGGACTACACAGGGAGATTCATGACAAGAGGCAAGGTATATGCCCAAGTAAGTAGCCCTGGTTGGGGTCACCATTGTCTCAGTTCTTGTTCTGCAAAGTGGTCTGAAGAAGTCCTTACTACTTAGGGGGACAAGCTGTTCTTGGAAGATGGTGGCTTCTATTCCCCAGTCTTGCCATCATGGGTGATCACCCTCATCTCAGGGTGGTCTGCCCTTCCAGGTTCTGTTGACCTTGGACCATAAGTTAACTCTAGATTTAGGGCAACTGGGACTTTTTGGAAACTTGCAGGAGTTGTGGGAACGTGTGTGTGTGTGTGTGTGTGTGTGTGTGTGTGTGTGTGTGTGTGTGGAATGGGACATGGTAAAAAAAACTGGAAGTAAGATGTCTCAATTGCTCTTGTTCATGTCCTTTCAGCCTTGGAGGGGACAAGGCAGGCGACTAGTTTCTAGGTAGACCCCCCCCCCCTGAGGCAAACATGGGACTCATGTAAAACAGACAGAGGTAAAATGCAGGAGATAAAATGCTTTATCCTGAGTTTACTTATCTTGTCATCCCAAGTGATGGGTTGGCTGGTACTTCTTAGCAAAATCACTTTTCATGTGCCTGTTACAGAAGGAAGAGCCAGAGCCATCAGCCACCACAGCAGGTAAGAACATGTTGAGGCCACGGTTCCACTTATTTTCAAAAGGTGCAGGAAATCTGAATTTTCATGTAAATTCCTCATTTCTTTTTTAAAGTTTCAGGACTTTGCTCTGAGTTCTCTGAGCTAATTAAAAAAGAGAGACTTATTTATTCTATTTGTATGTATGAGTATATGTATGTGTATATATGGGCATATGTATGTGTATGTATGGGCGTATGCATGTGTATGTATGAGCATATGTATGTGTATGTATGACCATGTGTATGTGTGTGTATATGAGTGTGTGAATGTGTGTAGTGTCCTCAGAATCCAGAAGAGGTCATCAGAGCCTGTTAATCCCACTGGGCGAGAATAAGACCACTAGTACAATTTTTGAGCCTACTTTGCAGCAAGCTTTATTCAGTACTGGCCAGCATGATGGGCACTGGCCAGATCTATGTCGTGGATTCCATTAGGTTACATTAGAGAATGTTGGAAATTACATTAGGTACTTAGAAAGGCAAAGCCGACATGCCAACGTACTGCCTGCTTTTGTCCAGCTGGGGGCAAGCATACCTTCTGACATATGTCTTGCCCTACACACCTCCTGCACTTGTGTGAGCAAGTATGTCCTGTGCAATTGGAGCAACCAGCCTTGTTTGTAGAAGTGACAACATGTGGCTTGTTATCTTACCTGAGCAGCCTTTGGCATTCCAGGGCATTGTCAAGTGAAGCACAGGATGTAGGCATTTTTGTTTGATAGATCTCTTACGTGCAGCTATTTAAACCTAAAACATAACTTTAGCCCTTGATAGCTCACCACCACAGGTAGTTACAGATGGTTGTGAGCTGCCACGGGGGTGCTGGGAACTGAACCCAGATTCTCTCCAAGAGCAGCCCGTGCTCTAACCATTGGAGCCCTCTTGCCAGGCCCAAGTTTCTCAATTCTTTTTTTTTTTTAAAGATAAAATATTTTATTTTATTTTTATTAAATATTTTCTTTATTTACATTTCAAATGTTATCTGTCCCCTTTCCTGATTTCCCCTCTGAAAACCCCCTATCCCCTCTCTCCTCCCCCTGCTCACCAACCCACCCACTACTGCTTCCTGGCCCTGGTATTCCTCCTACACTGGGGCATAGAGCCTTCACATGACCAAGGGTCTCTCCTCCCATTGATGACTGTCAAGGTCATCCTCTGCTACATATGTGGCTGGAGCCATGGGTGGTCCCTCCATGTGTACTCTTTGGTTGGTGGTTTAGTCCCTGGGAGCTCTGGGGGCTACTGGTTGGTTCATATTGTTCTTTCCCTATTGGGCTACAAACCCCTTCAGCTCCTTGGGTCCTTTCTCTAGGTCCTCCATTGGGGACCCTGTGCTCAGTCCAATGGTTGGCTGAAAGCATCCACCTCTGTATTTGTCAGGCACTGGCAGAGGCTCTCAGGAGACAGCTATATCAGGCTCCTGCCAATAAGCACTTCTTGGCATCCACAATATTATCTGGGTTTGGTGACTGTATATGGGATGGGTCTCCAGGTGGGGCAGTCTCTGGATGGCCTTTCCTTCAGTCTCTTCTCCAGACTTTGTCTCTGTAACTCCTCCCATGGGTATTTTGTTCCCCCTTCTAAGGAGGACTGGAGTGTCCACATCTTGGTCTTCCTTCTTAAGCTTCATGTGGTGGTGAATTGTATCTTGGATATTCCAAGCTTCTGGGCTAGTATCCGCTTATCAGTGAGTGCATACCATGTGTGTTCTTTTGTGATTGGGTTACCTCACTCAGGATGATATTTTCTAGTTCCATCCATTTGCCTAAGAATTTCATAAATTTGTTTTTAATAGCTGAGTAGTACTCCACTGTATAAATGTACCACATTTTCTGCATCCTTTCCTCTTTTGAGGGACATCTGAGTTCTTTCCAGCTTCTGGCTATTATAAATAAGGCTGCTATGAACATAGTGGAGCATATGTCCTTATTACATGGAGCATCTTCTGGGTATCTGCCCAGGAGTGGTGTTGCTGGGTCCCAAGTTTCTCAATTCTTAAGTTTTCTTCCCTTCAGAAACACAAAATGAACCAAACCTAACACATTCGTGTGGGAATATAGCCACTGTCCCCCAGAGCACAGTCTCTGCCTTAGCCACAGCTACTTACAGGCATCCTTCCCACCTCTAAGAGCATGCGGCCCTGGAGGCAGATCATCCCTTCCATCCAGATGGCTTTGCTCTTCGTGCTATTTCTGGTGCGGTTTAAGCAGAGTGGACGAGGGTTTGAGTGTATCCGTGTTTATAAACACCCCAGAAAATTCCATATGCTGTGCTCGAAGCGAAGCTGGCTTAATTTGAGAAGACTAAATGCACGCAGGCAATTGCAGGCTTGTCTGTTTTGCAGATCAGTGCAATTCGTCAGTGGCAGGACAGGAGGGGAGTTCTGGGAATCGCAGCTGCTGTGACCAGCAAGCCTAGTGCTGGCAGCACAGGCTGCCCTACCCCCACCCCCACCCCGCCCCGTCCCTGCCGCCCCCATACGGATGGCTGCTTCACTTTACATGTGCGCGCGCGCGCCCCCCCCCCCCCCCCCGCGCGCGCACACACACACACACACACACACACACACACACACACACACACACACGCACGCACAAGTTCACACAGGCACCTCCGTCTCCACTCTTGGTTCAGTTTGCTGCTGTTATTAGAGCTATACCCAAAGGATGAAGGCGTCCTTTATACAAGCAATGTGAGAAATGCTTAGCTTACTGCTGTAGGCTGCTTAAACCTACTTATTCATTTTTAGGTATTGTTTGTTGTTTGTTGTTGGTCTGTTTGTTTGAGTTGGGGTTTCAGGCTGATTTGGAACTTAATATATAGACCAGGTTGACCTGGGCACTCTGATTTTCTTGCCTCCATCTGTCTGTTTAGGGCTTGGATTAAAGATGTGAGCCCCTACCCCTGACTTTCTCCAGGCAACTTGACTGACTGGCAGCTCTGATGGGGCAGAGGCCCTCCTCAGATGTATAGCGTCTCTGTTATTAACATGTACAAGAGCTTGGACAGTTCCCCTGCTGAAGCCTCAGGTCCTTCTCTGAAAAACAAGGGATAGGAACTTGGATGCCCTAATAACATTCAGGAACATTTGGTTCCCAACAAGGCAAGCAAAGGGACCCATTCCCGTTCTCTAGTTGAACGTTCTGCACTGGGTTGGTGTTTGGGTGTGTCAGCTACTTTGGATGCCTATGGCAGGTGGAAAGGACACTCAGGGTAGCTTGTCATGTGATCCTCAAATGGGCTGTGTTAGTTACTTGTCTCATGGCTGTGACCAAATATCTGACACAGAGCACCTAAAGGATGGAAAGGTTTATTTGGCTTACAGTCTCAGTGGATACAGTCCATCACGGTGAGAAAGGCACAGCAGCAGCTGTAGGATGCAGGCAATCGTATTGCGTCTACATCTGGGAAGCAGAGAAACAGACTGTGCTCAGCTCTTGCTTTCTCCATTTTTGTCTTGTTTTGTTTTTACAGACTAGGACACTTGCCCTTGGAATGGTGCCAACCCACATTTTAAGTGGATCTTCTTACTTCAATTAACCTAATCTAGAAACTCCCTCATAGACACTCCCAGAGGTTTGTTTTACTGGTGCCTCTTTTTCCAACCAACTGAGCCCAGCCATTCATAGCAAGGTAGCCAGAAATTGATCTCATGAAGCTAGGAAGAGAATATACCCTAACCTTGATTTAGACCTGCTGGCTGCTACCCCACATCCTCCACCAGCGCCCATGGAAGGTGCTGGCTTCATAGAGACAGAAGAAAAATAAAATGAAATTATGAATGGGGGTAAAAGGAATTGAAGAAGCACACACAAATAGCAAAATAGCAAGAAATTTTATTCTAAAGCAAAAGTATAGGTCAGATACACAGCAAGGAGGCAGTGGGCTATTTGAGTTAGTGCTACTGTTTGGAGATTCCTTCGATTGCACCCAGTAGGAGTCAGAGTCAGTTACTAGATGCTGGACGGGGACGGTTTTCTGTTTTGATTGACAGGCTTGAGTTGACAAGCTTTTCTTCATTGTGCACGTCCTTTCCCAGGATGTATCCGGTTTCAGTCACATGCAAGCCCAGTCATGCATAGGCACAAGATGTCAAATAGGAGTTTTTCTTTAAAAATTCACTCTGATGACAGTTTGTCTCATTGGGCTTACATTAAGACACAGGTGAGGCTGGATGGGCCCCCTTCCTGTAGTCCTCAGATATATTCAGAGACCTATTTGAGTGAACATAGGAAGTCACTAAAGGATGGTTAGGGAGGACCTAACTTACTGTAGTCATTTGGAGTGGGGTGTACATGCATCTCCATACTGGTGCACGTTCAATTTCCAGGCTGTTAAATGCATTGTTAAATAGGGTGTGTGTAGTTTAAGCCAAGTGGTATCCTGGGTTACTACTGTTTTCCATATCCTCGCCTGCCTTAATTTCTTTACTTTGTGTCAGATCATTTCTCCTTATTGTAACAGGATAGCTGCCACAACTCCAGAGATTTTATCTTTACATGCCAATATCTCATCCAAGTGTTTAGATATAAAAATAAGTTTCTAATCACACCTTCTCAAAGGGCTTCATAAGTGGCCACATTGGCCCCAAATCCAATGCCCATGCCCAAGGCAATTGTGAACAAGTAAATGTAATTATGCTGGTGGATTTGAGCTTAACAATCCAAGTTCTCCCTAGACCAAGAAGAGGCTCTGCCCTCCTTCTGAGGTGCCAGAAACTCCACACTAGAGCCAAGTCACAATTCTGAGTTCATGAAAAGACAGGTGATTTGGCTGTTTAGTGAGACCGCTGTGTTTCAGAACCACCCCTTCGCTTTTGCAGGGGAGATGGTGAGCAGAGAGGCAGAAGAGTCAGGGCACAAGGAGGAAGAGCAAGAGAGGAGGGGAATAGAACAGAGGCGTTGGAATCAGACTTGGGTTTCATTCCCAGATCTGTTGATTATCAGTTGTGTGTTCTTGACTTGTTCTTGAGCCCGTCCAAGCTCGGCCATCTTCGTGCGTGAAGTGGATAAAGCTTGGGGTTTCGAGGAGTTTCAATAAGAAAATCCTGGAAGGAGCTAGTCACAGAGTCCAGGAAATATTGTTCAACTAAGGGTAGGGGAAGAGGAATCTGAGGGCCCCACAGTTATAAAATGCCTTTGTAAGTGTCAGCCCCTGGGTCTGACAGCACGCCAGTGAGGTCAGCAAAGCAAACACATTATTTAGAAACAGGGTCTCATCATGTAGGCTTGGCTGGCTTGGAGTTTACTGTGTAGACTCACTTGGCCTCAGCCTTACAAAGATCCGCCTGCTTTTGCCTCCCGAATCTTGAGATTAAAAGCATGTCACTCTTAGTCCATCTTTTCATTTTAAATTGTGTGTGTGTGTATGTGCACATGCCTGAGTGTCAGCTCAACTCTAGGTGTTCTTCCTCAAATGTCCTTCATCTTGTGGGGGGAGGGTCTCTTCATGGGCTCTCTAACTAGGTTAGTTTGGCTGCCCAGGAGCTAGCTGGTTTACCTACTTCTCCTGTGATGGAATTATAAGGATGCCTCACCATGGCCAGCTTTTTTTTAAATGCCGCTGGAGATACAACTTAGATTCTCAAGCTTGCAAGGCAAGCATTTTACTGACTGAACTATCTATCAGACATTTCTTTTAATTTTTTTTATAGTGCTAGTGATAGAACACGGGGCCTCATGCATACTGCACGTCTAACTAAGCCCTAGAGAGCTTTGCATGGACTGCAACACTGAGTTATAGCCCCAGGCACATGGGACATCATTGTCATCTTCTTTTGTGGATGTTAAGAGTATGGACTAGTGACCCACATGTCCAGCCTTAGGTTAGTTAGTAAAGCAGAATATAGGGGTTGTTGTTTGTTTTTAAGATTTACTAATTTACTATTTTTTATTTAACTGTATGAGTGTTTTGACTATATGTCTGTGTACCATGAATGTGTCTGGTACCCATGGAAGTCAGAAGAGGGCATTGGATTCCCTGGAACTGTATTTAAGGATGGTTGTGTGCTACCATATGGATCCTGGGAACCAGAGCTGGGTCCTCTGCCAGATCAGTAACTGCTCTTAGCCACTGAGCCATGGCTCTAGCCCCATGAATGTAGGGTTCTGAAGTTGAGACACCCAGCAACACTCAAACTGTAACACAGGCACGTTACAGGGGCAGAGTGCATGTTGCTGTATTTCAAAAAAACATATTGTTGCTCTAGCAGGGGGGAGGAAGCCGTACAATGAGAAAGCTGCATTGTGGAGATCATCCTGATCTTCCGAATTCCATCTTTCTTTTTGTGTATTGAGGCTAATTAGATTCACTTACAAGAATGCTCAGTGCTAAATCAGGCAGGCTGACTGTCTTTAAAACACAGAGAGGGCTAGAATAAACTCTTTGTACTCAAACAGTTCAGTTTGAAGGGGATCACTGACTATCCTTACTAATGCATATCTTTCAAGGCATAAAGAATCGGGCTAGTATTTCTTTTCTCAGCACACCCTTCATTGAATCACCTGGTCTGAGAGCTAAGATTGTATTAGATCCTATGCTAGTGGGGGAAGTGCCACCCTGAGGCTGGTTTTAATACTCTCTGGGACATCTCGAGATAGAATGTTCTTGGTGCATAGGAGCTCTGTTTTACCAAAAAGGGGATTCCTAAGTAGGGTCTATTCCTGGCCTCCAGGAAGGTCTTTGTCTCCTCTGTACCTTACGCTTTGTCTCTTCAGTCTCTCCTCTCCTCTCTTAGCTGGTACAGGTCTAAGTAAACATTTGACATGGAATGGTTGGGGCCGTGCTTGGCCCAAACCTCAAGTTGTTTGGAGTTGGATTTCATAAAGGAAGAGTGAGAGGGGCACATAGGGGAGTGATTCAGAGATCTCAGACACAGAGATGCACTCCCTAGAACCTCTGGGACATACTCGTGGAGAGGACTTCTACTCCCTTTCCAAATAGTCCCTCAAGCTCTCTGACCAGTCCCCAAACAGAATTGACCTTAGTGAACCATTCTCTGACTTGAGAGATGATGTAGTCACCCACCTAGGACCCACATTGCTAAGTCTTGTCAGGGAGGCTAGAGATGTTACTTTACCCATAGGAGGTAAAAATTAAAACAGTTGGACTCCCTTCTGTTGGAGCACTAGTTAAGATGTGAATATTAACAGATAAACATTAAATAGTGTTGGGAATCATAAGAGAAGTTCTTGTCTTCCCATATGTAGCCTAGAAGAACAATTAGCTCTCCTCAAGGCAGTATGGCAGAGTTCCAGGTTCTTTCCACATTGTGGCTCTGTAGTCTTAAGCACGTGGGAGCCAACTCCCTTAATGTTTATTGACATCAACCCAGTGATAGCAAAGTGGCTTGCATGGAGGTTTGTGTGGGCCAGGCCAGTCAGATGTGAGCATGACGCATGTTATACAGACTAGAGCTCAGTCTGCAGCCACACCAAACCACTTGTGAGGCTGAGAAATGTCTTCCAGATTAGGTTTGGAGACTCTACGGCATTGCCTTTTTGACCATGAAATAACTCTTACACTTTCTTCCCATGCATAAATGCCCTTCCTCTAAGAATACAACTCGAAATCCCACTCTGGTTCTTGTGCAGTGCTCTGTGTCCTAAACCTCAGGGTAACATCATTTTCATTGACACATAAACTCCAGAGTCAAGTTATCTACCACATCCTTCATGTCCCCAAATGCCATGATATACCAATAAGAGAAAAGAAAGGGCCAAATGTAAGTCTCCCCGTACTATCTGGCCCTGCTGATCACCACTGTAGTATGTACAGGCTTGCCGGAGTTCTGTTCTCAGTAGACTTGGATTCCTTTATGTGTTTTGTTTTCCTGGATCTCTTTTACATGAGGACTGGTAAGCTTTAGCAAATTGGAGGCTTTGGTAGGTGGTTTAAAGTAGGCTCTTCCAGTCTCACTTCTAACAACATTTTAGGACAGAGAATTCTTTGGTGCTGTTCCTGTCCTGGCTGCTGTCTGCTAGATATTGGTTAGATGTAGTCAAACATCTTATAAGCTTATATCTCTGAGAAAAAAATAATCACACTAGCCTTTGATTTAAGGTCTGAGAAAAATCCCAGCTCATAGTTTCTTTGCAAAACTGCCAGTATTGCTTCCCAACCTTAGGCTTTTGAGGGGCGTGCTTCCCCTCAGCTCTGTGTGTGTAGCCATGGCTAAAGTGCTTTCCTACACAAAGAAGATCCTTGTCTGAGTTCCTTCTTTGTACCTGCCTGACATGGCCTTCGGCCTCGCAGCTCCTAAGATTCCTTCTGTTAGCTGCTTGTTCGGCACCAATCAGCTCAGAACTAGGAAGCTGATCCCAGGAAGATTGGCAGTGACCAGCACCTCTGATGGTTTGGAAGGCGATATTTGGTATTTTTCTGTTTCTGTGACAAAATATTAGGACCCAAAGCATCTTAAAGTGTATTTGTTTTGGGTCATGACTGACAAGGTGTGTTAGTCGGGGATTGTATTCCTGCACAAAACACCGTGACCAAGAAGCAAGATGGGGAAGAAAGGGTTTATTCAGCTTACACTTCCATACTGCTGTTCATCCCCAAAGGAAGTCAGGACATGAACTTACACATGTAGGAACTTTTCATCAGGAGCTGATGCAGAGGCCATCAAGGGGTGCTGCTTACTGGCTTGCTTCCCCTGGCTTGCTCAGCTTGCTTTCTTATAGAACCCAGGACCACCAGCCCAGGAATGGCACCACCCACGATGAGTTGGGCCTTCCCCACTTGATTACTGATTGAGAAAATGGCTTACAGCTGGATCTCATGGAAGCATTTCCTCAAGGAAGGTTCTTTTCTCTGTGATAACTCCAGCTTGTGTCAAGTTGACACACAAAACCAGCTAGTACACAAGGCATGGCAACAGGAGCAGGATCCTGAGAGATCATATCTCAGCCACACACTGGAGTCAATGACAGTGAGGTAAGGATACTTGGAAATCAGTCCCCAGTGACATACTTCCTCCCTCAAGCCTTCGTGTTCTAAAAGTTCAATAACTTCCCACCAGTGGTGAGTCAAGGGTTCAAACACATGAGCCTGGAGTGACATTTCTCATTCAAGCCACCACAAAAAGAAATGCCACATGTTTTATGTCGCAGCATACTTCACTTTCAGTCGAAACTTCTGCTTGAGCTCAGGGATTGTTACTGAAGGGGCCAGCTGTTAGGTATCACTTTCTCAATGTCCCCCTTACCTTCATGTTCATCAAGGATGAGCTGGGACAATAAGTCCAAAACTGGGCTAAGGGGGAGAATGACCTGGAGCAGTGGCATGGTGGACTGCTGATCTCTGAGATCTTGTGTGGGTGAGGTTGCATAAATCAAGTTCGTTCAAGGGGATCATTGTGGAATGAGCGTCATTCAGCCCTCAAGCTCTCACGTGAGTGGTATGAACTCTTTCCTTAACTTCTAACACCTCATTTAAAAGTTGTGTTGATTTATTTTATGTTTAATAATGGGAAACAAAATAATATATAATTCATTATGGCTCTAATATAATAAATTAAAAATGAAGCAGGTTTAAGTATCTATCCTTATGTGGGAAATAATAATTATTGTCTATCTTATCCTTACTACATGATCTGTGCTGTAGCTAAACTTGATTGCACACAAAGAGGGGAGGCCTCACAACAGGTCTGCTTTGGGATGAGGAGGGGTTGTGAGTGCTTGCAGAGGAAGGGACTGGCAAAGACACACTCAACTGCTCACTAAACTGAGTCATGGTAGAGGCTTGGGATGGTACAGATAGGACTTAAAAGCAAGTTTTGGGCATGGATATGGGATGTTCATCTCTGGGGAAAACTTAACTCTCCAATTGAGTTACAATGGGTATTCAATTAGTTGTTTCCTCCATTTCTTTTACTTAGTAAGATGTTGGGAACTGCGATGGCTATTTCTCTTCGTCAAGATGACTACATCTGGAATCTACAATCCAGAAATGGAGGCCACACCTGTGATCTGGATCTTAAGGCAGGAAGACAATATGCCTTTAATGCAGATGTTGAGATTTAAGGCACACCTTTAATCTGGGCCACACCTTCTGATGGAAGCCTCTTTAAGAACACAGAAGAAGGAACCCTTTGCTCTTCACATGCTTGCCCTTGCCTTGCTAACATTCCTGCACATGGAACTGTTTGGGAAGGATTGGGAAGTGTGGCTTTGTTGGAGGAGGAGTGTCACTGGGGGTGGGCTTTCAAGTTTCAAAAGCCTATGTCACTGTCATTTCCAGCTCTTTCTCTCTCTCTCTCTCTTCTTCTTCTTCTTCTTCTTCTTCTTCTTCTTCTTCTTCTTCTTCTTCTTCTTCTCCTTCTCCTTCTCCTTCTCCTTCTCCTTCTCCTTCTCCCTCCTCTCCTCCCTTCCTCCCTCCCTCCATCATGATCTATGAACCAGATGAAAACTCTCAACTATTGCTTGAGCACCATTCCCACCCACCTCCATGTTCCCCTGTCATGGTGAACATGGGTTCAAACTCTCTGAAATTGGAAGCAACCCTCCAATAGACCCTGTCTTCTATAGATTGTCCTGGTCATGGTGTCTCTTTACAGCAATAGAAAAGGAACTAAGAAACCTGGCTAAAATGTGAGCATTTTTTTTTTTTTATGTTTTTGCAACATATTGCTGGGATCTAGAGAGGAGGACACTAGCCCTTTCCCAGAACCAATTCATGCTATGAAGAACCTTTCCCAAGGTACTTGGAAGGGACTAAGGAACCTGGAAATCACAGTCCTCATAGGTTCAGGGCTGAGCTGGAACCTACTGACATTGTCTTCTAAAAGATGACACTCAGCTCACACCTGGTTCCCTGACAGTTTTTATCGAATTTCTCTGCAATTTCATTTTACTGCACCAACAGACTCTGGAAGACAAGGTGAGCAAGGACCCCTCTCACACCAGGTGAGCACACATCCTCCCACATGCCTCATCTCAGATTTCTATGATTTCAAATGTCAAATGTCAAATGCACTTTGCCTCCAGTCTTGTTGGCCTTTAAGTTTTAAATCCACATGTACTTAATTTATTTACCAGATTTCTATGGGACTTGAGGGGAAATTTCATTCATTTACTTCTGGTTCATTGCTGCCACACTTGGTGGATTATTCCGAGTTGTTCATTGGCTCTCTTAGAGAGAGGGGGTGTGAGAGAGAAGGAGAGAGAGATATAATGCATTCGTGTGCTTGTCATTTTTTTTTTTCTGTATATGTGTGTACCTTCTTTCCAGGGTCAGGATGTTGGAGAGAGAGGATTCACACTGAAGAACATGTACGAGCCTGGCAGGGTGGTGACTTTGGGGAGGGCAGGCTCCCAGCCATTCATTAAGACACTCTTGCTACTCTGGCTAGTTAAGAGGTGGCAGGAAGGCCCCTCTGGTTGGTGAGGCCTTTCCTTTGCTTGGGTTTAATTAGCCTAATTTGGGAGCTCACCTTCACCATAGGAGCTCAGGGGCAACTCACATTTATACATTTTCTTATTAAAATATTAATTGATGACATCTATAACTCCCCAATTTTGTCTTTAATAAGGAGGTAACTTAGTAGAGATAATTCTGTCCCAAAGCTACCCAAATTTGGCATTTTCTCATGTCATTTCTACTCAGCAGTGAGTTCTTAGATCTTTCCCATTAAGCTTGCTTTTTTCTCCTTCTCCTTCTCCTTCTCCTTCTCCTTCTCCTTCTCCTTCTCCTCGTCCTCCTTCTCCTTCTCCTCCTCCTTCTCCTCATACTCCTTCTTCCTTCCCCCACCCCTCCCCTTCCCCTGCCCCTTCCCCTCCCCCTTCTTCTTCCCATAGGCTATCTCTGAAGTATGTTAACTAAGTCATCATTTATTGATATTACTTTTGGCTTTGTTAAAATAATATTTTTAATCTCTTTAATTATTATTCTTTCTCTTTCACACACACACAATCTGCTGATGTCATTTAGCAGTGTTTGGGTGTACATATGTTTAGGGCTGACTAATTGGACTGGATAACCTATCAGAGGACTGGTACAGGGAGAAGACCGATTCTCCCTCTCTCAGCAGCCATTAATATGCTTGTAGGTTTTAGCTGGGTGGTGTTGGCGCATGCCTTTAATCCCAGCACTCGGGAGGCAGAAGTGGGTAGAGCACTGAAGCTAAGGTCAGCCTGGTCTACAGAGTGAGCTCCAGGACAGCTTAGGCTACACAAACCTGTTTTGAAAACTAAACCCAACCAAACAAACTGCTGGTAGACTTTCAACAAGGGGTGAGGGCTTGTGTGGCATTTTTTGGTACTTACACTGACAGTGCGACTGCTGTTGTCACAGTGTAGGTCTTAATTAGGTGACTATATTGTTACAATTTCATGGATGCAACTTCTGAGATAATATAGAAGATATCATCTCAAAACAGATGTCCTGGTCCCCTGGCTCTTATGATCATGTGAGATCTTGAGTCCATTGAGGTCAGAGGAGCACCTTTACCCCACTAACCCAAATCCTATTGGAATTTATGGAAATTTTTCATCACTACAGAAACCTCCTTGGTGCCCCTTTGCCAAGTCCCTCATCGCCCCTTATCCTAGACAATCACTAACGTAAATTTCATTACTAAAAATTAACATTACCAATTTTAGATTCCTAAAAGAAAATGTTAAGTCATTTTTTGAGAGCACTGTGGCTGGACTAGAATTTGCTAGGTAGACCAGGCATTACTTGAGAAGAATTAAGGGTGTGGCTTTGTTGGGTAGGTGTGACCTTGTTGGAGGAAGTATGCCACTGGAGATGGACTTTGATGTTTTAGAAGCCCAAGCTGGGCCTAATGTCTCTTTTCTCTTTCTGCTGCTTGCCATCTGAGCTCTTCAGCACCATGTCTGCCAACACACCATTTAAAGAAAATTTGAAAAAGTCTATGCCAGGGCAGCTCTCAGGAGCTTTGAACATGGTCTTCATAGGATTTCTGGGATCGTTTAGCTTGGTGTGACAAAAATTAAAGCCTGGAAATAGGCTTATACAGTAAGTAGAAGGGATTTATTTGAAGTTAATTCATAGATGAGTAAATACTTTGAGGCTTTTGATCTTAAACTGTAGGTCATAAGCAGGGGATAGGTAGCCTGAACCTATCTCAGTAGAAACTTAGGTCTTGATCTCAGTATTAAAAGTTAATCATGTGAAAAGGGCTAGACTGAAATTTGTGCATCTTCATGAGCAACTTTCCTGCCTTCAACCATTCAAGATTTGGAAGATTCTTCAGGCTGACTGTTGCTTCTTTGGGGTTTTGGATGAGGATGAAGACTACAAGAGGGATTTTAGGTACCTACTCTTGAAGACCATTTCAACAAAACCATTCTTCCAAAAGTCATGCAGGTCAAGAATTTTGGATGGTCTGGTCGCACCAAATTCACCCACCTTGTGGATCAAGATACCCAGAATACAAAATTCTTTAAACAAAGGGTGACCATTTGCCAAGAAGAGGAAAACCACCTAGGCTTTAGCTACTTATTCCAACTGTGGGACACAAGTGGATCTGGTCCTCAATTTTCTTTAACCATTATTTACATACTTCTTATATAGAGCTTTCCAGACTTGTGCCCATAACTTGTTTGAAGGTGCTTTTTAAGAGGTTTGGACTCGTACTGAGACACTCACAGAAAAGCACTAGCCAGGTAGGATTAGAGCTTTCCCACTTAAAACTATTTCTGAGGAATCTTAGGCGACTCTACATGGCTTCCCATACTGACTTAGGACTCTTCTGAGTTAGTTTTTCCAGCCTGGGTCAGATACCTGGGCATGTGAATGGATGGTGCATTACTTCATTCTTTTCCTTTGCTCATAAAATGCAAGCTGTCTTTGGGAAAGTCTCCCTACCACCATTACCTGCTGCCTTACTGAACCCCTTTGGCCTGTCCTGTAGTCAATGTGCTAAGAGTTCATCGTCTCAGTGTTACTTCCCAAGGCCCAAGTTCTACTGTCCTGCTTGGAACCTACTCCTTTGGATCCTAAGAGGAAGTGCTGAGTCCAGTAGTGTTGCATATAAGAACAAGTTAGCAACAGGCCATACATGCTCATACATGCTCTTTCCCTGAGACATTTCAGATATGTGCAGACAAAAGAAAATCTTTTTGTTTTGTTTTGTTTTGTTTTGTTTTGTTTTGTTTTGTTTTTCGAGACAGGGTTTCTCTGTATAGCCCTGGCTGTCCTGGAACTCACTCTGTAGACCAGGCTGGCCTCGAACTCAGAAATCTGCCTGCCTCTGCCTCTGCCTCCCGAGTGCTGGGATTAAAGGCATGCGCCACCATGCCCGGCTCAAGAAAATCATTTTTGTCACTGGTGGGAATACAAACTATCCAGTCACTGTGGGAATCAGCATGGGGGGTCTTCACAAAACAAAAATAGAACTATCACATGATCCAGTTATACCACTCCTGGGTATATACCTGGGAGATCCTAAGTTAACCTACCACTTGCACATCAATGTTTTGCAGCCCTGGTCATAGCACCTAAATTATGGAGCCCCCACCCCAAGTGTCCAATAACAGAGGAATGGAGAAAGAAAGTGTGGTGTATATGCCTGCACACTTGGATTTTTTTTCAGCCAAAGAGAAGAATGAAACTGTGTCATTGTGGATGAAAATGGTTGCAACTGGAGATCATTATCGTAAACAAGTTAAGCCAATCTCAGAGATAGACACATGCTTTTGCTCATTTGTGGACCCCAGATTTTATATAGATATACAAAATCATGTGTGTACATATGACATAAAAGCAACAGCAAGCTGTCTCAGGGATAATGGAGCTAGCATGCAGACAGATATGGTACTGGAGGAGCCAAGAGTTCTACATCTTGATTCAAAGATAGTCAGGAGGGGACTTTCTTCTGCAAACATCCAGAAGGAGGCTCTGATTCCATACTGGGAGGACCTTGAGTATAGGAAACCTCAAAGTCCACCCCCAAAGCAATGCACTTCCTCCATAAAGGTCACACCTACTTCAACAAGGCCACATCTCCTAATAGTGCCACTCCCTGTGGACTAAGCATACAAACATATGAGTCTATGGGGACCAAACTTCTTGAAACCACCACAAGGGGGTCAAACCACATTGTACACTTGTATGAAATGTCCTTATAAAAACCTCATACTGTATGAACTGATTATACATCAATATATTACAAATGAACAACAGGCAAATAAATAAATAAATAAATAAATAAATAAATAAATAAATTTCTTCACCAGAAAGTAATCTTCCACCCACTGTCCTCCATGGAAGTGGAATTCTTAGCTCTCCTAAGACCAGATACATTATGCGGTCACATTGACAATAAATGATTGCTAGAAGCCAAGGTTGAGCATTGGTGACACATGTCTGAGGTGACAGGTGTTATAATTTTAAGATGTTGATTTAATCATCACACCTTATTCATCCATAAATATATGTGCAAATATATATATTCTATATATGCATATATTTATATATATTCAATATATATTGAAATGCCAGGCTATACCCCAGAAATAGAAATAACTATTATGTGGTGATTTGAATATGCTTGATCCATAGAGAGTATCACTCTTGGGAGGTGTGGCCTTCTTGGAGAAAGTGTGTCACTGTGGGGGTAGACATTGAAACCCTCTAGCTGCATGGGAGAATCTTCTTCTGTTTGCCTTTGGAACAAGATGTAGATCTCAGCTCCTCTCAAGCCATGCCTGCCTGGATGCTGCTGTGCTTCCTGCCGTAATGGTAATGGATGGAACCTCAGAACCTGTAGGCCAGCCCCAATTAAATGTTGTCCTTATAAGAGTTTCTTTGGTCATGGTGTCTCTTCTCAGCAATGGAAACCCTAACTAAGANGAAGGGGTCTTCAACCCTATAGGTGGAAGAATAACATGAACTAACTAGTTCCCCCTGCGCTCATGTCTCTAGCTGCATATATGGAAGAAGATGGCCTAGTTGGCCATCATTGGGAGGAGAGGCCCCTTGGTCATACAGACTTTATATGCCCCAGTACAGGGGAACGCCAGGGCCATTATGTGGAAAGGGGTGGGTAGGGGAGCAGGGCAGGGATGCGGGAGGGTAAGGGGAAATTTCTGGATAATTTTGAAATGTAAATGAAGAAAATATCTAATAAAGAGAAAAAAATTTTTTAAAAAATATAATAAGAACAGAAAAAAAAAAGGACGGAAAACAAAAAGATGCAACTGGACATCAGGGAGGGATAGGCAAGCCCTGCCTTGGATTTCCTAAAGGAAGTTCTGGTATAGAGAGAATAATTGTGCTCTAGAGACCCACAGTAGAAAGGTGGTACAGAATGAGTGGCAGAACATGCACTGTCTCTGGAGCCATCATAGCAGGACATCAGGGGACACAGAAATTGTTGGTGCTTTAGACTTCAGTGAGGGAAAGCTCAAGGTACCATGCAAAATTGTTAGGTGACCTAACATGGAGAATTATAGGCCTAGGGCTAAGGATCTGGATTTTTCTCCAAAGATAAGGAAGCCATTGAAAGATGCTTGGCAGTGTTGAAATGCAGTTTCTTTTGTACTAAATTCCTTTTGACTGTTGTTTGGTGAAGGATGGAAGGGTAGGAAGTGAAGAGGGAGGACAGTTAAGAGCTAGCTGGAGCTCAAGTGAGGGTAGGAGGCAGCTGGCTTTGTGCTGAGCAGATGGACATATCACAATGCCCAATGTATCCTAATGGCACTGTCTAAAGAGTCTTTGTGGACTCGATAGTAGTTATCAAACATCTCCATTATGCTGGTTCTACTATGGTAACAGGTGAATATCAACTATGCGGTGGTGGTATCATCTAGGCTGGCTCTGTAGTGTTGGGAATCCTGGGTGAGATGTGGCTAAGCATAGCAGGGTGAAGAGAGCTTACAGTGTGCTGCAGTGGGTCATAACATGTGCAGGGATGAGAGGTTGGGAGGGCATTGTTTGAAATAGGGAGGTCTAAAGAGACTCAGACAGGAATGAGTCAAGATGGGACCATGAAGCTGAACTAAACTCTGCGTGTAAGAGTGAGCAAGCTAGTGGTCAATTACACTCACTGAACAGTCAAGAAGAGGTTCTGACTTCATACAGGCTAATGTTTACAAGCCTGTAGCTCATTTAATTCTGAAATAATCTAAAGAAATAAAGTACCATTATTTCTTTATTGAATGAGGAACAGAGAGGCTAAGTGATCCATCAGAGGCTGCAGACCTGTCAACTGGGTTTGGAATTAGGATGACTGGCTCCTATGCTATTACCACTGTGTGCACTGCTTCCTAGTGAATGAACCAGAAGTACATAGCCAGATGATGTGTTTGTGTGTATGTATGTATGTATGTATGTATACACAAATATAGGCCAGAGGTTGACACTGGTATCCCCTTAACCAGTTTTAAGACAGAGAGACACTAATGTCTTATTTTCCACTTAATTTTTTTTAACATATCAGTGTTTTGTCTTCATGTGTGTCTGTGCACTACATTCAAGCTGTGTCAACAGAGGCATCAAATCCCCTGGAACTGAAGGTATAAACGACTGTGAGCCAGTACCTGGGTGCTGAAAATCAAACTCAGTTCCCCTGGAAGAGCAGCCAGTGCTCGTAACTGCTGAGACATCTCTCCAACTCTCCCTTTTCATTTGAAGCTGTCTCCTACTGAATCCAGAGCTCCTTGTTTGGCTAGCAGTCAGCGAGCTCCAGGTATCTGCCTATCTCCATCTGGAATCGGTGGCACTTGGCTTTTATACGGACGGACGCCGGGGATCAGAGTCAGAGCTTCATGATTACTTGGGAAGTGCTTTCCTGGCTGAGCCATCTCTCCAGGATCCGCATATGGTTGGTTTTCTTTAGAGTATGAGTGAGCCACAGCACAGGATCCACATCCGTGGGGAGGACGCAGTGTCCTAGTGAAGCCCAGACTGGTGGTAATCCTGGGACTCAAACCACTCTGAGACCATTACCCGCACAGTGCAGATCACAGACAAAAGAGGCGATGTCAGGAGAGCCTGCCAGGCTTTGGGGATGAGGTGACACTGTCTTGCCAGCACACACATTGATTCAACTGTGCGGAGTGATTTTTAATCGTGTGCTGAGATCATTAAACCAGGTGCTTGAGGTGGGACAATTCCTTCCCTACAAGACATCACCCCTGCCAGGACCCAAACCAAACATCAGAGATTTTAATAATAGCGACATTTACACTATTTTAATTACCTGGAAAATTGGGTTTGTGGACTTGTTAAATAGTTCCCAAACGAAGCAATAAAATTAAATCTTCGTTGCTGGGGAAGTGGTTCAGTGGGTAGAGTGTTTGCTTCACATGCATGAGACCTTGGGCTCAGTTCCAGCATTGCATAACCATGGTGGCATTCTTCTGTCTCCTGGTTAGCTTAAACTGTCAACCTAACATAGCCCAGAGTTATCAGAGGGAGCCTTAATTGGAGGTAAGATTGGCCCGAGCTTGAATCTGTGAGAAATTATCTTGATTGATAATTGATGTGGAAGGTTCCAGCCCGTTCTACTGAGAATGGGCCAGGGAGTGAACCAGTAAGCATCCATTTTCTGAAGTTTCCACTTCTGGTCCTAAAATTCCCTCAGTCATGGAATTGTAACCAAGTAAACCCTTTCCTCCCCTAAAATGCTTTGGGCCCAAGTGTTTCATCACAGTCACAGAAAAGCAAACTAAGATAGCCTGTAAACCCAGGCCTGCAGAGGTGGAGGCAGGAGGACCAAGAGTTTAAGAGCCTGGATAATCAGCCTGGGTTATACAAGGCCCTGCCTAAAAAAAAAATTAATTAAAAATAGATGCCTCTGTTGTATGACAAAACTTACCCCCAGTCCCTCTGCTCCTCTCCCCTTCCCTTCTTCTGTGGTGTGGGGAAGTAACAAGTTTGCTTTTTTTTCAAATAAAATTTTTATTAATTCTTTGAGAATTTCATACACATATGCAGCGTGTTTTGATCATATTCACCCCTCTATTTCTCTCCCTAAACCTCCCAGGATCCACCCTATTTTTTATTAGAATAATAAAGACAAATTCCTTGAAGTTTTGGCACGATGAAAATGAAAAAATATGAGCTGTTCCTGTGTTGTGTGTTTTTTTTTCCCCTCTTTTGATAAAATTGTTGTTTCTCAGTGGTTCCCCAAATGCTAAGCTCACAGCAGTAAGCTGGGCTGTATTTTGGAGACGTGTTTTACATTTCTTTACAATTTGCTCAAAAATGAAGCACGAAAACCAAACCAAAGTCCCATGGAGTTTTGAGGGGGAGAACATTTAAACATAAATGAGGATCTCAGAGTTGTAGCCTTAATACCATGGAGTGTGTGCCTTTCTTGCCCTGACTGTGTGGTCTATCTGGCTGTAATTCTACTGTGTGCATCATCTGTCCTGGTCTTAAACATTGATGGCAGGCATCTTCCTTTGCTACATAAACTTCCAAATCTGTTGGAAGAGTCCCTTGGGTGAATATATCTTAATTTCTGAACCATATAATCAAATCACGCTTAGAATACGGAAATAAATATGTAAAATAACGTGCCCAAGTTAACAAGTTTTCGTTTCTCCTCTAATGCTGAACCCTGGGTAACATTTTGTGTCAGGATTAACAGTTCAGACTTGTGAACTTAGCTCTCACCTCAAAGGCAGTAAGAAAGCATTTGTTCTGGGGAGAGGGGTGGCTATGGAAACACAGGTTCTGGTGGCTATGGAAACACAGGTTCTGGTTGCTCCAGACAACACGATTTAGCACCGAACAGTTTCATGAGATTTTTAGAGTTACAGAACAAAAGAAAAAAATCACAAGGCTTCTTGTTTTTCAAGTACAGTGGTGGAGACACCTTGTAGGTGGGTGCTGCAAAGCAGACACCTCTACTATAGGCCTCAGATGTTCTCTGGGGACATTCTTAGCCTTTGGGTTGGAGGAAGCATGAGATCTGCTAAGTTGATACAACCCAAAAGGTTTCTGGTGATGGTCACAAGAATCTTGAGTCACTTACAGAGGTGGGCAGTGAGTGGCCATTAAGGCACCTAAAGACAGCACAAAATAATCAAGTCTTTTAGAACAGATCTGCAGCCTCCCTACCCCCCCCCCCACAAAAAAAAAACAAACCCTCAACAACCTCAGATCACATATATTGCTGGATGGGCCCATTACCAGTGTTAAATAGTAGCCATGTGTCTTTCAGTCAGAGCCTGGAGAAAGTTGTAAAGAATTACAAATCAAGGCCTCAGTTCCCTGAGGCCTCTCTGCCATGCTCTGAAAGTTGCAGTTCATAGTGGAGAAACACTTGGAGGAGTGGCCTTTGCTAAAGAGCACTGACTCCAGACTAGACAAAGGATGAGGCCTGATGCTTGTTTCTGCCTTCCTGTTTGGTTATGCCTGTACTCTGGGGGAAGGGAGAGGTTATCTTTAGCCTTTCCTCTTGAATCACCTTGAATGGAAGGATAAGCCAAGAGAGACCACACCCCCAGATGAGGACAATCATCCCTGAGGAGGAGAGGCACCACCAGCAGCTACCAGATTAACAAGTTTGCAGGCCACCGAGCAGGATTGGAGCTAAGGCAATGATGGGTTAGTGACAAGCAGGACCACACACCTAACCGGGGCTGCTTGCCCTCAATTTAAACCAAAACCTCGGGTCAGCACCCTAAAGACAGACTGGAAAGGCAGTCACTGGGCCCATTGTTCTGTCCTTTTCAGAAATTCAGCCACCTTGAATAAATGTCTGCTTTCCTCCATCTGGGGACAATGGCCGAGCCTGGCCTGTCTGAGCGAGCTGCCAGAGCATAGGGTTTTGCTTTAATCACTTCAGCAACCGTCACAGATGATGCTCTCCCTGCTGGGAGGATCCTAGGGGTTCGATTGGGTTTTGAACATCCCTGTGGATACTGGATCATCACAGAGAATTCTTCTTCCCTGCTCAACTCAACGCTGCTAGAACACAACTCTCATTGGCTTCAGCCAATGAGTTCCACACAGCATGTCCTGTCTTCCTTCACTGCCTGTTCATAGGTGTGAAGCCATGTGGTTCTGCCCGTATTAGGCTGTCACAGGCTGAGTGTGCTGGTGCGTACCTGCCTTCCTAGCACTCAGACAGCAGAGGCATGAGGAACACCTAAGCTCTGGGCTAGCTTGGTCTACATGTCAAGGTGCAGTTTATTGTCTTAAAACAAAACAAACTCAGAAAATCCAAATATATACCACAAGGGTGTGTGTTGTGTGTGTGTAAATTAATGTAATAAAAGTACATCATGCGCCATATTCAGATAGTCTATCAGTAATGATAGGGGATGATAATGTGACCTGAATATTTGCTTCAGGCAGCCAGAGACTAATGTCTTCTCTGCTCAACAGCATCTCTCGTCCAGTTGAAAACAGCAGGCTCCGACCACTCGACACCTCATATGTGGCCTATTTGAAAACCACAGATACTTCAGATTCTGCAGGCCAGAGAGCATTTGCTTGAACAGTGACATGAAGTTAAAGGCTGCAGGTTACCTGAAGTTCTTCTCCAGCACGCTAATGCAGGACAGGAATCCAAAGCCGAGACAAATGGGCAGGAATGAGCTCCCCTCTTCTGGGAGGTTCCCAGGAAGGGCAGAAGCAACACGTGACCATGTAGGCATCCTCGGGTATGAGAGTGGGTTAGGGATAGGGAATAAAGTAAGGGGTGGGGTTGGTGGTCGGCCCCGTTTCAGAGGTTTCTTCACTCAAGTGCTTCTCCTTGAGCTCCAACTGTGTTTTATGTATTGTTGGACTATCGGTGATGACAAACATCATCTCAGATGAACTTGAGAGCCAGGAAGGCGGCCCCAAGACAGTCACATATGGTGCTGAGAGCTATAAGGGAGAGTAGAGGGGATGAGAGTGTCGCCTGAATCATAGGTACAGGCAAGACTTCTGAAGAGGGCAACAACTGGCTGGAGGAAGGAAGGCTGGGTGGGAGGTATGTGGATTGTTTCAGAAACATTGTCAGTGACCTTTTAGCTATTCATAGGTGTGCCAACTGTCCCATGGTGAGTTTTCTGTTTGTTTTGTTTTGTTTCTGACCAGGATAAATTGGGTATGGGGATTAATTAAACCCGATAAAATTAAAAAAGGAATTTTGTTTTTGTTTTTTTAGGAGGGGGGAATTTGCTAGAACCTAAAGGTAGAAAACAGAGCCAGACCTCCCAGAGCAAGGGCAACAGGTGGTTTCTGACACTTTGCCTCTGACAGGAATGGCTGGCTGTCTCACAGGAACCTCATGGGACACTAGGGGATCACCTGTTCAGGCCTGGGGACACCCTATAGGAAGATTCACAGCCATGTGGCCACTTACATGACTGGAGTCCAGCTCAAGTCTGCAGAGATGAGAAAGAAGAGAGGGGTCAGGATGACAATGCTGGAAGGACCTAAGGAACCTGAGCTGAGCCAAGTAGTAGCTGTCGCTCACTTGGAAATGCAGGAAGGGAGTTCAGCAGGTCAAGGTCTCAAGTGCAGGGTACGGATAGGCAGAGGCAGGCCTACGAGCAACATCTAGAAACAGGACTAGGACCATATCTGTCAGAGCTTGACGTGGACAGTGGTTGTTTAGTTTCCCTACCTAGCCTTCTGCTGGAAGGATTTCTCATCAGATATCCACTCAAAACAGAGGCTGTCTCTCAACACAGAGGTGAACGGAGGGATGTTCATCTTCTCAGCTTCTTGCAGCTAAAGCTTAGATATGTGACCCTAGCTTCCAATCTCTGTGTGATCACCAGGTTTGCAGGGTTTTTTTCTCCCTGCTCCTTCCTTCCTTCCTTCCTTCCTTCCTTCCTTCCTTCCTTCCTTCCTTCCTTCCTTCCTTCCTTCTTTCCTTCCTTCACTGGGAATCTCAAAAGGAGGACAAGAAAAGCCCTGGGCACCCTTTAACCCTTTGCACAGCTTCTTCCAGTGTCAAGAGTCTAATGACTGTAAGAGCTGGGAAAACGGCAGTGGAAGACAAGTGTGCCCACTTCTATGACATTCCATCAAGTGCCGTTGATCCGTGGATTCACCTCATTTCTCTGAACCCTTCTTACCCACTCGCCTCCCTGACCCTCCTCACTCTCCCCTCACGTGTCCTCCTCCCGCTCAGCTGCTTTGTCAATTCTCAGGATGCATAGACACAGAATATCATGGAGCGTGTGTCCCGCCCACTTCGCGGGCTACACATGCCACAGGCTGTCACACTGTTTAACTGGAGGATGCTTTGGTTGCTCCCAACTGCTAGGCCTTTTGGTGTCGCCACCATGAATAATCAGATTGTGTGCAGGTAAAGGCTTTCTACTACTCCTGACACTAACGTTTACTTGCTTACTTAATATGTATGCCTGTTTTGCCTTTATGTCTGTGTATCATATGTGTACTGGAGCCCTTTGAGATCAGAAAAGGACATCAGATCATTCGGAATTGGAGATATAAAAGGTTGTGAGTCACTATATGGGTAGTGGGAACCCAACCCAGGTCCCCTGTAAGAGCAACCAGTACTCTTAAGTGCTGAGCCATGTCTCCAGCCCTGAGACGAACTTTTCTTAAATTTTATTTTATTTTTTTGAGACAAGCTTCTCATCTATGCAGCCATTGCTGGCCTGTCACTCAATATGTAGACCAGGCTAGCCTTGAATTTGTAAAGATCTATCCGTCTATGTCCTTGAGTGCTGGCAATAAGGGTATGCACCACCACACCCACCAGGTCAAGCTATTTTCTGATGTAGCTGCCCAATTTTACATATCCATCACTATTGGGGGATTTCATCTCTCTTCCTCGTCACAGCTTCCTCCACAGCATTTCATGTCCCTGTCCTTTTTTTTTTTTTAGCTCTTTGCATAGATGGTAAGTCAATGTTTCTAACAGTCAGTGATCTCAAATAGCTTTAATATTATTTACCATCTCTATATTCTTCAGTGTGGTGTCAATGATTTTTGTAAATTGTCTGGTTAAATTTATTTATTTGCTTACTCTGTGTGTGTGTGTGTGTGTGTGTGTGTGTAAGATCTGTGTGCACAGGGGCATGGTCTGAGACTGTGGGTATGTGTAGGTCAGAGGACAGCTTTCAGGAATTGGTTCCCTCCTTCCACTGTGGGTTCTGGGGTTAGGCCTCAGGTTGTCAGGCCTGTGTGACAAGTGCTTTAATCTGCTGAGCCATCTCATGGGCTCTTGGGTTTTTTGTAGTGCTGACTTTGAAGCATTCTCTATACACAGATGGTGTCTGACTTGCAGTGGTTCCACTTGGCGGTATTTCACACTTACGATGGCGTGAGAGGGATATACATTCAGTAGGAACTAGATTTTCCATTTTGGGTTCCTTTTTCTGGGCTCTGGATAACTGTAGGATAATCCTATGCTGGACTGCGCTGTGAGCTGCAGGCATGTGTTCATGAGGCAAATAACTGACACTCTAGAGGCTCTAGTCCTTACCATAGGCAGGCTGATACCCTGTATTCACTACCTACTGTCTCTATGGAGCAGTGAGATGCATCAGCAGGTAAAGGCACTTGCCTCCAAGCCCAGGGGCCCCAGTTTGATCCTCCAAGTAGATGAGAGGCCCAGCTCCACAAGTTGTATTCCTTGTCTCACGACTGAACAAACATTTTAAACTACTATTAATTGGTTTTGTGTTTGAAGATCCTGCCCAATGGTAGGAAAGAATGAGTGTTTTTGCACATGATTAAGGTATGATAGCTCTAGCCATAATGCTTGTAAAGTAAGTATTGAAATATTTTCAATACACAGTTGGCTTATCAGGATATAATTGCACTGTAAAATGAGGAACATCTATTTTCCAGAGGTGAGTCGTTTTGTCAGTGTGTGGCTTATAAATGCTTTCTCTTAGTCTGTAGCTTTGCGTTCTCTCTCTCTCTCTCTCTCTCTCTCTCTCTCTCTCCCTGTCTTCCCCCTTTCACAGCACATATTTTAACTCTGATGACCTCCAAAGAGTGAATTCTTTTTAAAATATAGGTTGTGTGTTTGGAGTCAGGTGGGAGAAGTCTTTAGCAAGACCTAGGTACCAAATACCTTATCCTGCATTCCTCTTTCAAAGTCTCATTGTCTAACATTGAAGTAAATAGGTGAGATATTTGAATTAATTTCACGTGAAATTAGACATTTCAGTTGGGTTTCCTTTCCTCTCGCTTGCTTATGAATATCCTGTACACCCCTTATTGAGATCATTGTACTGAGTCTACTGAGTTGCTTTTGCATTTTGTCTAAAGTCAAGTTTACTTGTATGAAGTTGTCCAGAGTAACCCTTAGCATCCTTTTTTTTTTTTTTTTAACTGAGTTCATTTGTTTTATGTGTGTGACTGTTGTTTTGCCTGCAGGGATGCCTATGCACCACAGGTGTGCCTGGTGCCAACAGAGGTCAGAGAGGGTATTGGATTTCTGAGGGTTAGAGTCCTTAATGGCAGAGCAGAGGCACCTGGAGGGCCTGGTGGAGTAGAGTTAAGAGCTTAGGTCTCTGGCAAATACAGAAGTGGATATTCACAGTCATCTATTGGATAGAACACAGGGTCCCCAATGAAGGAGCTAGAGAAAGTACCCAAGGAGCTGAAGGGGTCTGCAGCCCTATAGGAAGACCAACAATATGAACTAACCAGTACCCCCAGAGCTCATGTCTCTAGCCGCATATGTAGCAGAAGATGGCCTAGTCGGCCATCATTGGGAAGAGAGGCCCCTTGGTCTTGTAAACTTTATTTGTCCCACTACAGGGGAACGCCAGGGCCAAGAAGTGGGAGTGGGTAGGTAGGGGAGCAGGGTGGGGGGAGGGTATAGGGGACTTTCAGGATAGCATTTGAAATGAAAATATCTAATAAAAAATTGGGAAAAAAGAAGAGAATTTGAGGATACAGACAAGCACACAGAGAAGATCACAAAGAACTTGGAGAAGATTGTCATCTATGACCCAAAGGGAAACATCTTCATAGAAACCAGTCCTGTTAGCCTTTGCCCCAGACTTGTAACAAGGTAAACACTCAATTTCCAGTTCTTTGAAATGTGTGTTTTGTTTGTAAGAGCACAGGCTATTGGCCTGCTTTAGGAGGTATTCTATGGGTAACTGAAAATACCATGTGTTCTGCTGCCTGTGGGTAAAAGGTTTCACAGACATCAATCACACCTGTGGCCTGATGCAGCTATGGAGTTCTAGAAACCGGCTGGCTCTGTGTCTGACTCCAACCAGTTGTTGAGAGAGATACTGAAATTTCCAACTATAATTGTGGACTTGTCTGGTTATATTTTCAGTTTAACCATTCAACATAACTTATATTTGGGATTTTGAGTTCTAGCAATGTGTGGTTGGTTGAATTTTTTTTAAACTCAATAGGATTGCATTTTTAAAAGTATTTTAAAATGCGTCTATTTATTTATTTGGTGTGTATTTGGGTGTATTTGTATGTGTGCACGCACATGCTAGCACACACACACACACACACACACACACACACACACACACATTTGAAAGTTCTATACCAACTTGTAGAGATTGTCTCCTTCCACCATGTGGTGCTGGGGATGGAACTCAGTCCTCGGGGCTTATGAAATGCCTTAACCCCCCCAAGCCATCTTGCCTGCCTGGGTTTTTACTTTTCTCCTCATATAATATCCTCTTCTTTTGCTGGGACAGCATTTGCTTTGCAGTACATTTTGTCAGACACTCATGTAGCCTCTTCTGATTTCTTCTGACTAGCTTTCACATGGAACACCCTTTCCCATGTTTTTTCTTCTTATTTATATATAGCATGTATTCAGAGAGTTACCTGGGTGGGAGGGTGGTATTAATACCAATTACTTAGCATGACAGTCTTGATCCCATATAGAGTCCTTGACTAGATCTCAGGAAGTATGGGGAGGTTCACCTCCTTAAAGCTGATAGGGGTGAAAATCCAGCCTTGCGTGGGCTCCCCTAGGCTTCTGATAGTCCTATAGGAAAAGAGGATGCGTAACTGCCTGGTGCTGGTGACCATGAAGGTCCCAATTCCTCTTTGGCCTTCTCTATATTACTCCAGGAGGGAAGTTGAGACACTATACAGCACTATGGCTAGAGGGTTATCTTAGCCCTGTCTTACAGGGTTGAAGGAGTGGTGTGTGTGTGTGTGTGTGTGTGTGTGTGTGTGTGTGTGTGTGTGTGTGTGTGTTTAACTAGATGGAAGCAGTCATTTCTCTCTTGTTTGGTTTTCCTGTTCTGGTTATTTTGCCCAGGGAGCTGACTTTCTTGTCTGCTCACATTAACACTTCAGGGGCAGCTCATCATCACTATACAAGAGAAAACAGGAAGGCCTCCAAAGTGGAAATTTAATTTTTAAGACAGTATCTTAGTATGTAGCCCTGGCTGGCCTAAAACTCTCTATGTAGACCAGGCTGACTTTGAACTCACAGAGATCTGCCTGCCTCTGTCTCCAGAGTGCTGGATTAAAGGTATGCACCCTCACACTCAGTTTAAAGAAAAAAAAAAAAAGCTGGGCGTGGTGGCGCACGCCTTTAATCCCAGCACTTGGGAGGCAGAGGCAGGCGGACTTCTGAGTTCGAGGCCAGCCTGGTCTACAAAGTGAGTTCCAGGACAGCCAGGGCTACACAGAGAAACCCTGTCTCAAAAAACCAAAAAAAAAAAAAAAAAAAAAAAAACCAACCAAACAAAAAAAACCAAAAACATATAGAAATATAAATATCTCTGTACATTTAAGAATATAGTTGAATTCAGAATACTCTAATACTGTAATGAATATATGTAAATCACGACTAGCTGCAGTATGAAAATTAAAGATAGTATATAAAAGCTACAGATACAGTGTCTTTTATATTATATAAAGACTGCAAATGTTAACATTATTAGCATAAGATGGGGGAAGAGAAACTGTAGAGAGATGTGTAACTTTTTTTGGAAAAAGTTATCAGCTTAAAATCAACTGATATAACTCAGGATAGTTCATGTGCACTCTTTTTAAAATGATTATTACAAAACAAGACTGTGGGTGACATGCACAGACTGACAAAGTATTGAATCATAGCACTACAAAAATCACAAAGTTAGAAATGTTACGAGTATCCACATAAGAGACTTTTGTGTGTTCTGTGGCTCCACCGTGTGAGGACACACTGTGGAAATGGCCACCAACAAGCCAGGCTTGTGAGCATTCTCTGGAAACTAACCAGGACAGCAACCCAATTTCAGAGATCCAGACTCCAGAATGTAGAAAATAAGTGTCTGTGGCACCAGCCATAGGCCAATGGAGTTTGTTAAGGCAGCCTGAGCTGATTACGACCTGAATCTGCACAGATCTGGTTATTGAGAGAGCAGACTGCTCCTAGCTTTCAGGGTAACCCAGCCTGCAGGTTGTTTTGATAAAGAATCATGGGACAATACATTTGAATTGGAAAGCAGTTTCATAGAATGAGTAAAGATGACCTTATATCCTGGTAAAAAGCTGAGGTCTGCAAGTTGAATCACAGGGGTTTTGAAAAGACTTCCCGTCTTGGAGGCTCCAAGCTTCCTGCTGCAGGACTTGGTGAAAGACAGAGATTAGCAGCCAGATGCATTTCTGTCCATGACCAGGGGCTGGCATTTCCCTCAACCTATTTCTCTCTCTTTCTCTCTTCTCTTTTCTTTTCTTTTCTTTTCTTTTTTTCTTTTCTTTTCTTTTCTTTTCTTTTCTTTCTTTCTTTCTTTCTCTCTCTCTTTCTCTCTTTTTTCTTTCTCTCTCTTTCTCTCTCTCTCTTTCTCCCCCTCTCTTTTTTCCTGAGCTGTAGCTCATACCTTGGGACAATGTGAGAGTACATGTCATTTTCACTCACTCTAAATGACGGGGTGCAGCTTCTGATCAGAGTCACAGACTCCACATATCTTCAAGGGTCCTCAGTGATGTTGTGTGGGGATGGAGCTCAGAGACTGCACACCTGGGCTGGTAGTGGGGAATCTGACCTTTTCAAAATCCAATAGATGCTTTGCAAGAATGTTTTGCATGCCAGAATATGCCTAAGAACAGAATTTTAGCAGAGGCTCACAAAATGAGAACTGATAGCTCTCAGCCACCAGTGACCTCATGGAAACCACAAGAAACTATTTCGATGAAGAAAGGGGCTGAAATAGCTCTGCCCTGGTTTCCTGGGGACTCAACAAGAAGTAATTGTGTCCAGAAACAGCATCTAGATTGTATTTTCTCAAGGGTGTGAACCTGAGGAAAGCTAGGTGATGCTTTGGGAGATGCTGGAACACTTACAGCTTTGCAATAGTTAGTGTTCTTGTTGGTGTAACTACGTAGCTGACAAAGGCGATGTAAAGAAGGAAAAGTTTATCTGGGCTCACAATTTTGAGAGTACAGTTCATCACAGGGAAATGGTGTGGTGGCTGCTACTTGAGACAGCTGGTCACTTCTGCAGTCAGGAAGCAGAGTGACAAATGTGGGTCTTCAGCACATTTTGTCCTTTCAATCGAGTCCAGGAGCCCAGCCAGGGAATGTTGTGGTCCATCATTAGAATGGGCCTTCCCACCTTAGTGAACACAGCCTAGAGTTCCCTCACAGGCATGCCTAGGAATCTATTTCTTAGGTGATTCTAGGTCCCGCCAAGCTACAGTATTAAGCTTAGATGGCTTCTAGGACAATTCTTCATTGGAAGATAAATGACTCTACCAGGATTTTGTGATACAAGTTTGGAGAGGATCCTCTTTCCCTGGATGCAGAGAGTCTCCGGCCTCTCAGTTTCTTGTACTTATTTTTCATTGGCGCGCCCTTTGGAGGGGTTTCTAATGGAGTTAACATCATCCTCCATCTGAATGCTGGGTCAGGGGATCTGTCGAGTTTCTGCAGCCATGGGAAACGCACCCAGGGATTGAAAGGCTCAGTTCATGCAACATTGCTCAAAGGATTTGAGGATTCCATTACTGCACAAATCCTTTAATTAAAGCCTGTTCCTCCAGGCCCCCATTGCCCAGGCCCAATCCACCCCGTCCCTAGTGACCTTGGGAGGGTTGATTAATTGACAAGTCGGCAATGTAACTATTCCTTTGGAGATCCCCAGATATGTCTGCTAAAACAAAAAAATGCCCCGGGACACCATATGGTCCCATGTTCGCAGCGACTCTTTACAATTTATCTGCAACTTCCTCCAGCATGACTAATGCCTGCTGCCTTCCACTCAGTGCTTCATGTGACCCGTCACCCTTCTCCTCTGAGGCAGAAAACTTCTCTGCATGGTGGTATTTTTGGAAACTCAAGAGGCATCTTTGCAATTTGGCAGTAGGAGGTAACACTCTCCACTGGGCCCAAGTCACCGTTAATATCAAAGTGGCCAGATTTTTGAAAAATATCTCTGCTACTGGCTTTCTGGGGGATTCAGCAAGAAGCAATTGTATCTGGAAACAGCAGCATCTAGATTGTGCTTATCACCAGAGTGAACCAGAGAGAAACCAGGGGATACAGAGAGGCAGGCGGCAACTTTTTTCCATTGCAACTCTTAAAGGGGACTCAACACAGCTCTATGATTCTGGGTTTTCTTTCTTGGCCTCTGTCAGTGCCCCATGCACAATGGAGACTGAAATATGACTTGTCTTCATAGATATCAGGGAAACAGGTGGAAGTGGGCAGGAGTGGGGATTTTTCAAACTGTCTAAAGAAAGTTAGGCTCTGGATAGATTTTCCATCCAAGCACAAGGATGGGCTGAGTGTATATATTTGCAGAGGTATTTGTTTAAAAGTATGTATTTAAGAGAAGGGGAAATGAAGTGGTTCCAAGGCTATCCTTGAGGTGAGAAGACTTTTAGAGCAAGGGGCAGGGAGATTTAGCAGGAGGAGAGACAGAAGGCTGTGACATGAAATCATGACTCTCCATGACCTCTAGCTCCGGCTTCAGCAGAGTCTAGCAATTCAAATGATATCGTTATTGTTATTGTTATTGTTATTATTAAATATGGAGCCCAGGTTGGACTTGAAATCCCACTCTTTCCACCTCCCGTGCACTGGGAGAGTACACTCTATGTACACTGCCACGCCCAGCCTGTAGAGGAGAATCTAAGAGACAACTGTCTGTCTGTCCAGTCAGCAGCTTTAATGGCAATAGTGAAGCAGCGACTACAAAAGCCAAATCTGTCATGGCTCCCTGGCCAACACCACGCAACGCCATGGTTGGCTCAAACAACACACCTTAGATTACCTGGTGTTACAGCTGAATGAGAAGTATCCCATTTGGTTCCCAGCTGATGTTTCCTTCAAAGGATATGGAAAAGGGGGACCAGGAAGTGGAGACCTGTTGAGACCAGGTGATGAGCAGATGAGTCAGGCGTCCCATTCCTCAGGCCACTTGTCCCACCCACGTCCTGTCTTTGCCTCTAACCAGTGACCTAGATGCTGTCGGTGGCTATGTGGAATGTTCTAGCTCCGTGCGGTTATACAGGAAGACGGAGGCCTTTGGTCACAGCATAGGGTGCTGGTGAAGGCTTGCTCTTGTCTGTCCTGCCGAGAGCTTCTTGGTTCTCATCTGGTCTGCCTCCACTGGGCGGAGGGAGCTGCTCAGGGTGATGTTGCTCAGGGAGCCGGGACGGATCCTGCCGATGCCCCTTCAGCAATGCCGTTGCTCCGGGATGGTCATACCACTTTCCAGATGGCTTTAGGAGTGTGGGTCAGGCTGCTGGTGGAGAATAAAACAAAAATCAGGGAAAATGCTTAACTTACTCAACATTACGGCCGTGCATCTCAAACTCCATTTAATCAAGTCTCCGGCATATCTCTCTCACTCTTTCTCTCTCTCTCTCTCTCTCTCTCTCTCTCTCTTTAAATTTCTTTTGGTTTTAATTGCATTTTATTTTTGTTTACTTTTTAATAATTATGTGCCCTTTTAGACAGTTTTGCACATGTACACAAAACATTCAGCCACCACCTCCCCTCTACCCTCGTCATACCCCCTCTCTCACACTCATTTTGTTTTGTGACCCACGGAGACTAACCAGCACTGTTTGTGAGCGTGAGTTTGGAGCCTAGGAGTGTAGTGGGCTCAGCAGTGGGAGCACAGCTGAAGATAACACAATGCAGAGTTAAGGTGTAGGGGCCCTATAAGCGCCCCCCCCACTTCCTTGACTGATTGATTGTTAGTAGGGCTGGTCTTGTGTGGGCCCAGTGCAGGTAACCAGTTGTGAGTTAATGACTGCACTGGCTGTATCATATCTAGAAGGTGGCGCTTCACAGCCTTTTACCCTGCCTTCCCACACTTCTGCCATAGCGTGTCTCGAGTAGGGAAGCAGGCTAGGTATGAAAGTCTTGTTTATATCTGAGCCCACAGCCATTCCTTATTGTCTGCACTTTGGGCAGTCCCCGAGTCACTTGCATTTACAACCGATCTTTTCAGAGAGAGGTATCGCTGATTAAGGTTTATATCTCTGCCTTGAAATGACGGTGGCGTGTTGTGCTTGGCTATTGTGTCTCCCTCCTAGAAAGGAAACTTTGAGGTGGGTGTTAAGCGTTCACTGAGCTGTGAGGGTGTGTGCCACACTGGAGGTCCCCCAACTGCATAAATGAATAAGTAAAGAATTAATTGTTTAAGTGAAAACATTAGTTAAAGGAACTGATCTGAGTGGATGGGAGGTTATATCTGAATGCTTGCTAGAGGTACCTCTGGTTTATTGTGTGTGACATTAGGTTGGACATGGGTTATTTTTTTTTTCTTTTCTTGGATGTTTTCTTTATTTATATTGCAAATGTTTTCCCCTTTCTAGGTCTTGCCTTCGGAAACCCCCTATGCCATCCCCTCCCCCTGCCTCTATGAGGGTGCAATTCCCATTCTCCCACCCAGGCATTCTCCCACACTGGGGCATCGAACGCCCTCAGGACCGAGAGTTTCTCCCACTGATGTCCAACAAGGCCATCCTTTGTCACATATGTGGCCAGCGCCATGGGTCCCTCCATGTGTACTCTTTGGTTGGTGGTCCAGACCCCGGGAGCTCTGGGAGGGTCTGGCCTGTTGACTCTGTTGTGGAGCTGGGTTACTAAACTGCATCTCTTTCCTATAGATGCAGACTTTGCTGCAATGGTGGGAAGTCACACAGAAACTCCATTGGTCTCAGGTGTGACAACGTGGCTTGCATTTGTGGACGGAATGTGTATCACTTCCGGGTCAAACATGAGTGTTTGGTTTATCCTTTTTGTCTTTCTTCTGTGATCAAGTTGGGGGTCAAGGCAGAGCCTCTGCCAACATGAGTTTCCAGGTGACTATGGTCCATGGAGCTCACTAGTCAGCCCATGATGATAAGGAGTGAACTTGGCTGTTTAGCCTCTAAGGCTTCTGGCTGTTAGTGAGTACCATTCAGCCATCATTCTGATGGGCAGGGGCCAGTTCCATTCTTCCTGCATCCTCCATTCACATCTCCAATCAGACACAGGCAGTGGGACCAGGGAAAGGAAGGCATTGGTATGTTTATGCTGCAGTTTCTGCACACTGGGATTTATTTCCAGGCTATGATCTCTCAGTCTCTCACTGCCAATGACACAGACAGAGACTTTCACCTTCCATCTAGGTTGGAAGAAACCAAGATTCAAAAATAGGAAAGCCCCTTTGCCTCCAGCAAGGTCCTTCTATTTCTACCCTAAAGCCCTTCCTCCCTTCGGCCACTGTCTCTGCTAAAATGTTGAGAAGGTCACTCTGGGGAGGTGATTTTGGAAATTCAGAAAAATAATAACCTTTACTAATGACCTGGTAATTGCTTTTATTGCTTCCCAATGAAGTGTGAAGTGTTGGAAGAGAAGAAACAAGACATCAATTTCCTTTGATGTTAAAGTTTTCCAAAGTGACTGCCTCACTCTTCGCAGTCCCATTCCCTGTGCCCTGGTATGATTTTGAACAGACTGGCTAGCTGGAACTTCCAGAAAAACTGTAGAAATTAGGGACCATACTGGCTCATCTTGATCTTTATTATTCTTTTGCAGTTTGTTTGTTTGTTTGTTTGTTTGTTATGTGTGGGTATTTTGTGTACCACATAAGTGCTGGGTACCTGAGAAGGCCAGAAAAGGGCATCAGGTCCTACCCTGGAACTGGAGTTAGGAACAGTTGGGAACCTCTATGTGGGAATCAAACCTGGATCTTCTGGAAGAGAACCCAGTGTTCTTAACACTGAGCTATTTCTCCAGCCCTTTGTTTATTTTAAAGCATGGCTCATGTCCTAAAATCAAACACACACTCTGGCCAGAGAAGCAGGTAGGCTAACTGCAGATCTTTACTTATCCCTCTATTCCTCCAAATCCAATCCTCCAGTCACATCCCCAGCTCTATAGCAGACTACTCCTCACTCTCTGCCCTCATTCTGTAGAACACTAAGCAGATCCTGGTAGAACACCCTGCTTAGTGGTAGAACACCTTCCTTCCTCCTGTGGATCCTTTATCCTGCCCTTTATTCCCTAAGTGTCAGCTCCTAATACATAGAAACATATTTTACCTGGAACTCCAAGTGGCCACAGCTATCGTGATCTCAAAAGAATTTCCTATCAGATAACACACACCTACCACACTCTCTAAGAAACAGAGAAAGAAACAGAAATCAAGGAACAAAATACCCACCCAGCAAAGACATGATTAGATATCAGCACCTATAATTACAGTCTTCCCAAACCCAGAGGCCTAGACTCCAGCATAAAAACAAAATCAATAACAGCCAGGACAATATGTCTCCACTACAGCCCCGAAACCCTATGACAGCAGGCCCTGAGTGTTCCAACAGAGCTGGAGCACAAGACAAAGACCTTAAAATAGCCTTTATGGGTATTATAGAGCTCCTTAAAGAGGAATGAATAAATCTCTTAAAGAAATCTACAAAAACACAAACAGTTGAAGAAAATGCATAAAACAGTTTAAGACCTGAAAGTGGAAAATAGGATTGATAAAAGAAAGCCAAACTGAAGGAAATCTGGAAATAAAAATTTAGGAAATCCAACAGAAACATGAGAGGAAAAGTCTCACCAACAGAATATAAGAGATAGAAGAGAGAATTTCAGGCAGTGAAGACCCAATAGAAGAAATGGATACCTTGGTCAAAAAAATGTTAATTAAAAAACAAAACAAAACAAAACAAAACAAAAACTCCTGGTGGAAAACATCCAGGAAATCTGGGACAGTATGCAAAGACCAAACCTAGGAATAATATGAGTAGAGAAAGGGAAGACACCAGGTCAAGGGCACAGAAAACATTTTCAACAAAACCATAAAGGAGGAGATGCTGATTAAGGTATAAGACGCATATAGAACACCAAATAGATTGGACTAGAAAAGAGAGTTCCTGTAGCACATAATAATAAGAGTACTAATGTACAGAACAAAGAAAGAATATTAAAAGTTGCAAGAGAAAAAGAATAAGTAACATATAAAGGCAAACTTATCAGAATAAATCTTGACCTCTCAGTGGAAACTCTAGAAGCCATAAGGGCCCGAAGAGATGGCCTAAAGACTCTAAAGGACCACAGATGCTAAAGGACCCTGACTACTAAACCCAGGAACTTTCAATCACAATCGATGGAGAAAAGAATGTTCCATGATAAAACCAAATTGAAAATTCAGCCCTTCTGAAATTACTAGAATAAAAACTACAACCTAAAGCAGTTAACTACACCCAAGAAAACACAAGGAATAAATAATCCTAGACTAGCAAATCAAATAGGGGAACACATACACACAGCACACCACAACAAAATAACCGGAATTTAACACTACTCATTGATATCTCTCAACAGCAAAAGGTCTCAATTAGACACAGACTAACAGAATGGATTTGAAAACCAAACCCACCCATTTGCTGCATCCAAGAAACATACCTTAACATCCAGGACAGACATCACCTCCGGGTAAAATGATAGGAAAAGATATTCCAAGCAAACAGACCTAAGAAGCAAGTTGGTATAACGATTTTAATATCTGAAACATAGACTTCAAGTCAAAAGTAATCAGAAGAGACAGGGAAGGACACTATATGTGCCAAGAAAAACCCACCAAAAGGTCATTACAGTTCTTAATATCTACTTACCAAACATAAGGACACTCAAGTTCATAAAGCAAACAAACAAAACAAAAACAAAACAAAACCCATCATTGTAGCTTATATCACATATTGACTCACACATTGATAGTGGGAAACTTCAATACCCAACTCTCACCAATAGACAGGGCATGTAGACAAAAACTAAGTAGAATAATGCTGGAGCTAACTGATGTCCTAAAGCAAATAGATCCAACAGATATTTACAGAACAAATCATCCAAGCACAGATGAATGTGCCTTCTTCTCTGTACCTCAGAGAAAGTTCTTCAAAATTCACCACATACTTGGACACAAAGCAAGTCTCAACAGATACAAGAAAATTGAAATACTTCCTTGTATCTTATCAGACAATCATGGATTAAAGTTAGATAGCAACAATAACAGAAAGCCTACAAAATCATGGAAAATGAACAACTCTCTACTGAATGAAAAATTGGTTCAGTCAAATTAAGAAAGAAATTAAAGACACCTGAAAGTGAATGGAAATGAATACATAACATACCCAAACTTATGGGACAGAATTTAAGAAGATAGCGGAAAATGTAAAGGTCCCTCATGATCATACGATTAGCATAGTAAAAATGTTCATCCTACCAAAAGCAATCTATAGATTCAGTGCAATTCCCATGAAAATTACAACACAATTCTTCACAGATCTTGAGAGGATACTTCTTAGATTCCTATGAAAACACACACAGACACAGACACACACATGCACACATACATCAGCATATTTAAAATAATTCTAAATAATGAAAGAGCTGCTGGATATATCATTATCCCCAATTTCACGTTGTATTACAGAGCGATAGTAATAAAAACAGCATGGTAGTTCACTAAAACCAACATGTTGATCAATGAAGTCAAACAGAAGATCCAGACATAAATTCACACACCTGTTTTTTTTTTTATAAAGAGGACAGAAAAACACACTGGAGAAAGGGTGCGTCTTCAACAAATGGTGCTGGTCAACAGCATGACTGCATGTAGAGGAATCCGAATAGATCCATTCTTATCATCCTGAACGAGACCCAAATGGATGAACCTCAACATAAATCTCAATACACTGAACCTGATAGAAGAGAAAGTGGGAAGTAGCCTTGAGCTCATTGGCACAGCAGAAGACTATCTGACCAGAATATTGCTAACATAGGCATTAAGATCAACAATTAATGAATGGGACCTCATCAAACTGAAAAGCTTTTGCATGGCAAGGGACATTACCATCCAGATATCGCAGCAGCCACTAGAATGGGAAAAGGTTTTTTTTTTTTTTTTTTTACCAACTGCACTTTTGATAGAGGGCTAATGTTCAAAACATTTCAAGAATTCAAAAAACTGGACATCAAGCAAACAAATAACCCAATTTAAACATAGAGTCCAGATCTAAACAGAGAATTCTCAATAGAGGAAACTCAAATGGCCAAGAAACACTTAAAGAGATGTTCAACATCCTTAGTTATCTGAGAAATACAAATCAAAACTGCCTTGAGATTTCATCTCACACCTGTCAGGATGGCTAAGATTAATAACGCAGTGTGACCACTCATGCTGGTGAGGATGTGCAATAAGGTAAATGCTTATACACTGATGGTTGGAGTGCAAACATGTGCAGCCAGCATAGAAGGCAGTGCTGTTGTTCCTTAAAAAGATGATCCATGAAAGGAGTTACAGAGACAAAGTTTAGAGCTAAGACGAAAGGATGGACCATACAGAGACTAACCCACCAGGGGGGATCCATCCCATAATCATTCACTAAACTCAGACACTATTGCATAGGACAGCAAGTGTTTACTGAAGGGACCCTGATATAGCTGTCTCGTACAGAAGTGGATGCTCACAGTCATCTATAATATGGAGCACGGGGCCCACATTGGAGAAGCTAGAGATAGAATCCCAGGAGCTGAAGGGGTCTGCAACCCTAAAAGAGGAACAACAATATGAACTAACCAGAACACCCAGAACTCGTGTCTCTAGCTCCATATATAGCAGAAGATGGCCTAGTCGGCCATCATTGGGAGGAGAGGCCCCTTGGTATTGCAATCTTTATATGCCCCAAAACAGGGGAACGCCAGGGCCAAGAAGTGGGAGTGGGTGGGCAGGGGAACAGGGCAGTGGGAGGGGGGAGGGAACTTTCAGGATAGCATTTGAAATGTAAATTAAGAAAATATCTAATAAAAAAATTGAAAAAAAAAAAAGATGATCCAGCTCTACCACACTTGGGCTTATGCCCAAATGACATGTCCTCCTACCACAGAGACACCTGATCAACCAAGTTCATTGCTGCTCTCTTTATAGTAGCCAGAAACTGGAAACAACCTAGGTGAAGAATGAATAAAGAAAGTGTACATTTAAGCAATGGAGTAACTCAACCCTTAAAAGACTAAAATCATGAAATCTGCAGGTAAATGGGTATAATTAGAAAAAAAAGTCGTCCAAAGTGAGGTATTCCAGACCCAGAAAAGATGAATGTGGTATGTATTAGCATATATGTGGATATTACTTGTTAAGTCAATGATAACTCAGCTGCAATCTATAGATGCACAGAGGTTAGGTATAGAATAACACCCTAGGAAGGACAGACCTCATTAGAAGGAAAAATACAGATGCTATGGGTTGATGGATGGATGGAGTGGGGGAGGTGACCTGGAGTGGGAGGACCAAGCGGGGGGGGGGGGGAAGAGTGGGATGAGGGAAGGAATACAGGAAAAATTAAGGACAATATGACAGATAGTATGGAGACTTCATATAGCAGAAGCTTCTCCCCCCAAAATATATATATGTATGAAGGGAAACTAACTTAGACTAATAGGGAAGACGGAGCTCCAACTGGTTATCTCCCTTCACCAAGAGCAGCTTTCAGTCCTGGGATACATATAATTGAGTTGTTGGCCAAAGGTGTCCCAGGGAAATCCCAAACAACCCGGACAGTTGCTAGGACTATAGGTCATTCTCTATAAACGAATGGCAAGACCTCATTGCTGAAGAGAATATCTACACAGCTCATTGAACGTGAAGAAGTAGAGCTGGTGGCCTATATAGAGCCTTCACCCCTGTGTTCTAGTATCTCCGTAGGTTCAGAACTGAAGACTCACCACTTGTGTTATTGGTCTATTTGTTGATGCGGTTGTAATAACCTCAAGAACACAATACATGGGAGTAGGGTTTATTCTGGCTCACAGTCTGAGGGGCACATTCCAGTATGGTGGGGGAGGCACAGCAGCTTGAGCTGGAGGCTGGCTGTTCATCTTTGTATTCACCTTCAGGAAGCAGAAAAAAAAAAAAAAAACAACCCAAAGTGGAAACATAATATCAAGCTTCAACACCTGCCCCACAACACGCCCCCCCACACCTCCTCACCCCCAACCCCAACCCCGTGGCTCACTTCCTCTAGCAAGACTCCAGAACCTTCCCAAACAGTGCCACCAACTGTGAGCCAAGCATACAAACACATGAGCTTATGAGAGACATTTTGCCTCAAACCCCACCACTGCCCTTTCCTTTCATGGCTGGAGCAATACTGTTTGGCAAAGGCTCCATAGACGTTTCTGTAACAAATGAATTATTTACAACAAATACGAGCTGGACCTGCTCTGCTGAGCCCTCCCGCAAATGAAACACAATGCTTTCTATGTGGGTTATATTGATAGAGGGAGAAAGAAAGGGTTAGTGTTCAGAAATCTTAGTCATTTAATTCACATCTTAAAAAGCCACTCTAAATCCCAAGCAAGCTAGAAAATTAATTCTAATTGAAAACATTAATGATTGTGCGATCAGGGTAAGGTCAAACTTAAGGGATAGTGGAGTTTCCTTCTCTTTGCTTTCGTAGGGATAATTGAATTCAGTCTGTGCAAAGCATTGTGGGCCTCGGGATAATGCCTTTTGTGAAGATGCTTCAAAGTTTACTCTCGAAGCCCTTCATCAACGGGCTTTATGCGACCATCATATTTCCCCTGTGCTGCCCAAGGGCAGACACGCTTACTGTGAGTTGGAACTGAGGAAGCTTGTGCCTCTCCAGGTTCTGCCGAAAGCCACATCCTAACAGAAGAGCAGTAGGGATTTGAACCTGGGATTCCAGCTTCTAGCAGGGAACGTTTCTCACCGTGCTTCCTCATTATGACTCTGTTAGGTTCTGAGAGGTTACACGGGTGGTTGTGCTTTTTTGTGATGGTGTTAGGCTGTTTTGGTCTTTAAAAACATCTTCTGGAGATTGTTTTTTAATGTTTAATTTGGTGCACCAGTGTGTGTGTGTGTGTGTGTGTGTGTGTGTGTGTGTGTGTTTGTGTGTATGTTTGCATACCATGGTGCACCTGAGATCAGAGAACAATTTAGATCTTCTTGTTTCTTAAATGGGTTCTGTTGTTTTGTTTTGTTTTGTTTTGTTTTGTTTTGTTTCAAGACAGGGTTTCTCTGTGTAGCCCTGGCTGTCCTGGCACTCACTTTGTAGACCAGCCTACATGAGTTCTGGGGATAGAACTCAGGTATTCAGGCTTGGTGACAAGCATCCTTACCCACTAAGCCACCTCAAGGGCCTAGCAGGAGAGGGCTTAATAGTATACAGTTAATTTAGGACTTATTCTGCATTCATTGTCTTGGTGAGGCAGATTTCCCCTACAGTAAGAGAAGGTTAATTTTATGTGTCATCTTGTCAAGGCCACAGTGCCAGCTGTTCAGTCAATTACTGGTGCAGATGTTGCAGTGATAGTGCCTATTATCTGGGATTAACATTTAAATCAGCAGACTTTCAGCCTTTCCTAATCTCAGGCTAATCAGTGGAAAGCCTTAAGGAAAAAAGACGAGGGTGTGGGGAGGAGACTCAGTCAGTCCCACACTTGTCATGTTGTATGTTAGTTACCTTCTTCATGTGACAAAAATATCTGACCAAACAACAAGAGAGGGAAGGCTTTCTTTTGGCTTCTGGTTCCTGAGGATGGTAGCAGGAGAGCAGGAGTAGGAGGCTGGTCGGTGGGGCTGTATCAGAGGTCAGGAAGTAGAACATAAATAGGGGGTCAGGACTATAAAAGCTCAGAGACCACCCCTAGCCATTCACTTCCTAAGTAAGGCTTTTCCTAAAGGTTCCATCACCTTCTCAACTAGCACCACCAACTGGGCACCAAGTGCTCACGAGACACAAACACAAGAGCCTGTGGTGGACATTTTACACCCAACCCCAATACCACATAAGCATGGGAACTTGAGTTTGAACCATGCCAAGAGTCTGTAGACCCAGAATAAAGGAAGGAGCAACAGGAAGGCCAGCCAGTTTAGCTTAATTCAGGAGCTCCAGGTTCAGCCAGAGAACCTTTCGTTAAAAAGTGAGGTGGAGAGAAATGAGGAAGACTTGATGTCTGGCTTTTACACACGTGCACACACACATGTATGCCTCTCATACACATGTAGACACACCTACAAAAAACATGTATACATCACACATACAAATAGAGAGAAGGGGAAGAGGCACACACACACACACACACACACACAGACACGTATACACCTCTCATGCACATGTGGACACACTGACACTAAACATGTATGCATGTATACCTCACACATACACACATACAAACAGAAAGGGGGAGAGGGAAGGAGAGAGAGGGCACTCTTCAGAGGTGAAGGGGTTCTCCCTTCAGACAGACTTTGGATCCAAGAGTAGGGTGAGTTATGGGCTAAATTTTCACCTGGCTGGTCAGTCGTCAGTATTTTATACTCACTGACCTCCACAATTCTGTCGGCCAGTTCCTTAAAGTGAATCTTTCTGTGTGGATCTATGTCATTCGTAATAGCAAATACACACGTGCCCTATTGATGTTTCCCTGGAGAATGCTGACCAAGTTCCTCTCTGATGCCTTCCTGGTAGATAATGAAAGTGATAACGAAGTGGAGTTGGTGCTGGTGTCCACATGATGTGCCAACTGCCTGATAGACAACTACCCTTGACTGTGTCTCGTGTAATGAGACACACTACATACACACCACGCCATATAGAGAGCTTTGTTCCTTGTCATACAAATGAGGACATTGTGGTATGCTAATTACCAACGAGGGAAAGCTTTTAGTAAGGGACAGGGAATGCGGCCAGGTTTCCAGTGCTAAGCTGGACCAAACGTTTCTAGACTTACTATGGTCATCCATTTTGTGAGCAGCTGGAGAGCTCGTTGTGGCAAGGATTCCACAGCTGGTCACAGTTTTCAGGTATGATATAGTCTCTGGATAGAAACAAGTCCACAGATCGAGCACTATTTGGGCATATGTAATAGAATGCTTCGATGTCAGATGAAGACAACCATTCTAATATTTTTTTTTTAAGTCGTCCACAGTGATTCCAATATCTATCACCAGGGATCTCAAAAACTAGATAAGAAAGTACAACTTTCATGTATGGGTGAAGACAAAGGTCTGTCTCTCTCCATTTGGTTCTAGTTTATTTGGAGCATAGGGTGGTGCTGAATACAGGAGAGATGGTAACAAATGACCCGAAGCTGGTGCTATCTCTTTTCATGCCTTGTGTCCTTGGGGAGTGCACACTGATGCTCCTGAGAGATGAAAAAAAGACAGGTGAGCTTGTGAGCACCTTGTGCCTGCCACCTGTCCCAGGGCAGTGCTTGAGCTAGGTGTCATTTATCCCACCTGTCACACTGCACATGCACAACTATGTGAAACCTTGAAAAGAATCAGCTGTCTGTCTTTCTCTTGCAGGGAGAAGCGCCATGCTCTGTCTTGTACAGAGACTCCAGGTAAGGCTTGGAAATGAAGGGTACTGTCGGAGGCACCCCCTTTGCATGCTCCTACTTTTCAGCCTTTGCGGGGTGGCAGGGTGGGCAGAGTTGCTGCGGGTGGATTAGAGTCAAGTTGTGGGCAGGTCACCTCTACTGGGCTGTCCAAAACGAGTGACATGCAAGATAAAGCAATTGCTCACTACCACGCGGAAGGAGTGCCAGGGCTTTCTGCAATTACCTTAATCCTTTCCTCCTGGTGTGAACGGTACAGGAAAGCCACTGCCTGTCATTATCCCCCACGGGCACCCCGCTCCCACCCTCTCTAATCTCAGTCCACACAACGACATGGGCAGATGCTTTGCTGCCTGCCATGTGGCCTGCCTCTCTGAGCCCAGTGTCACTGTGAGGCCAGCTGTGGATGACAGATTGCTAAATCTGGCCTCCTAGAGGCTGGAAATTCTACGATGAAGTATTGCTGGCTGCCCCAGTCACTCTGTGGGCCCTCAGCCTGGTCCAGAAAGTTCTGGAAAGTTGCCGCATGACTCAGGCAATCTCTTGTAGAGAAGGTCCTCCCTCTATCTCTAGCAGAGCCTGTTGTTGAGAGCTTGTCTTGTTTAGGATTTAGATTTGGGCATTCACCCAGGAAAAGCCCATCTCTTCCAGCAAAGAGTTACCAGCTACCAAAGCTAACATAGTAAAGAGAGGATTATCTTGGTCCTGCTTATTGTCTGAACACCCTGGGGCCAATTTGTTCCCAAATGTTCCGTTGTTTCTTTTATTTCTACCCTGCCTGCTCTTGCGTCACTTCTGTGAGGCTGTTCATTTAGATCCAGGAACTTCTGGTAGACATCAGTCGGCCTCTGCCTGTATGTGTAACCTCTGGACCACAGCAGTTTCCTTGTACATTAGTTAGTAAGTACGTCATTTATTTTTTCTTTTTAGTTTAATGTTTATTTGATTTTCAAAGTGTGTGTGTGTGTGTGTGTGTGTGAGAGAGAGAGAGAGAGAGAGAGAGAGAGAGAGAGAGAGAGAGAGAGAGAGAGATTTGTGTGTGCATGTCTCTAGAGGCCAGAAGAGGGAGTTGGATCTAGAGCTGGAGTTACAGATGATTGTGAACATGGCAGCTGGCCATGAGCACCGAGCAGTCATAGTCACTGGGTGTGTCTCCAGGCCCATAAATAACAGTTTGTTGTTTTGAAAGGTCTTTGTGAGGATCAAGAGGATGGTGCGGTGGGTAGTATTGGTTGTCAGTTTACAAGATCTAGCATCACCTAGGAGACAAAGCACCGTGAGGGACTTTTAAGGTGACATTAACTGAGGTAGGAAGATCCGCTCTCACTGTGGGCAGCACTATGCCATGGGCCAGGGAAAGAGTGAGCTCAGGCAGCAGCCTGAATCTCTCTCTGCTCCCTAACTCCACGGCACTGTGAATAGCTGCCTAGAGCTCCTGCTGTCTGTGCCTCCTCGGCCACGACGGACTGAATGCGCCAAGTGAGTTAACACAAACTCGTCCTTCAGGCTGCTTCTGTCTGGTGTGTGTCATAGATATGTGAAAATTAGCTAGTTAGATGGGGATGATAATGTGCCTAGCATATCATGGGCGCTTAATAGATACGCTGTGGTAATGGGAGCGGCTACTCCTCATGTACACACCAACAGGGCTTTTGTTTTTCAAGGCAACTTCATGGAACACTTTTCTGTTTGACATTGAGGCATATACTAGAACCCCCCCCCCTTTTTTTTTTGTTTTTGAGACAGGGTTTCTCTGTATAGCCCTGACTGTCCTGGAACTCACTCTGTAGACCAGGCTGGCCTCAAACTCAGAAATCCACCTGCCTCTGCCTCCCAAGTGCTGGGATTAAAGACGTGCACCACCACGCCAGGCTCTAGAATTCCCATTTTTAACAAGGAGATGGCAGATGTTAAGAAATGGTAAAACTATGGCCTACGGTCTAGTTTTTGGTCTACTATTTGTTTTTTGTCAATAAATTTTTAAATTTGGGTTGTTTGTTTGCTTGTTTGTTTTCTTTTTGAGACAGAGTCTCACTATGTAGCCCTGGCTGGTTTGAACTTGCTATGTAGACCAGGCTGGCCTTGAATTTACAGAGATCCACCTACCTCTTTCTCCTTTATGCAAGAATTATCAATGCGCACAACCACGCCTGGCCTACCTGTGAGTAGATGGCTCACAACCATGGCCATTTGGTGCCATGTTGCTTGTGGCTTCTTGTCGTAGGGTTTTACTGCCATGAAGAGACACCATGACCAAGGCAAGTCTTATAAAGGACAACATTTAATTGGGCTGGCTTACAGGTTCAGAGGTTCAGTCCATTATCATCAAGGTGCGACCATGGCAGCATCCAGGCAGGCATGGCACAAGAGATCCTGAGAGTTCTGAAGATCTTCATCTGAAGGCTGCTAGTGGAACACCAATTTCTAGGCAGCAAAGATGAGGGTCTTATAGCACACGCACACAGTGACACACCCACTCCAACAGGGCTACACCTACTTCAACAAGGCCACATCTGTTAATAGTGCCACTTCCTGGGCCGAGCATATACAAACCATAATACCTCTCTTGTGCTGCAAAAGTTAAGTTGAGTTGTGGATGCTTTTGAAGGCTAAAATGTTTACTTTCTGTCCCTAAGCAGAGAATGTTTGGTATGGGTTATCAGAGGTGGGGCCAGGATGCTCATATCTATTGAAGCCTTAGCTTAGGTTCACACTGGGGTCACACTTTCTCTTGATAGAGAAAGGCATAGTGGAGACCCATAGGCAGGGAACTCTGAAGATGCTCCTCTGTGTGTCTGAAGATCAATCTAAAGCCTGCCTTTGCATCCCTATTTATCTACAGCTCCCAACTCTGCAGGAACCTGCAACCTGGGCTTGTTCTTGTTCTTCTCCAGGCTAGTGTTCCTGGCTACTTACTGTGTTCTGCTCTTTCGTCTCAAACCTAGCCAGGCCAGAGGCCTCTCAGAAGCTTTCTTGGAGCAGCACCGTGAAGGCAGGATTGCTCTCGGAGGTGCTACCAATCCCACCAGCAGAAACACAGCTCACCTGCCCCTTCTCATTTCTCCCAAGTGTCTCCTCTATGCCAGGTCTGGTCCCAGGAGTGGAGAGAAGAGACAAGTTATGCTGCCTCCTGTAAGTAGCACACTGTCTAATGGATAACAGGGTCAAAAAGGCGCAGAAACAGCAAGAAAGAGTGGTGTGTTACCCACTAAAGGGATGGATTGTTTAGTAGGTCCAGAATTCAAATATGGGAGGGGACCAAAGAGACACACTGAAGCCAAAGCACAGGGAGGGATCTCCCTGTGCTCCACAGTTCAGGCTCAGGAGATCAGATGGCAATGGGAGGTCCTTTGAGGTAAGATTGGTAGTGATCTCAGGCTGGCCCTCTATGTCCAGGGCCCATAGCCAGTCATCTGCTCTAGTCTCTCCCACCCCCCACCCCAGTATTGATCAATCTTTATTGTCAAATTGACTTGATTTAAAGTTACCTAGGAGATACACCTCTGGGTTTATCTGTACCGGTTTCCAGAGTAGATTAACTGAGATCACCACTGAATGTGGACTTTACAGTTCCATGGACTAGGGTCTCAGACTGGATAAAAAGGAGACATTGAGACAAGGGCCAGCGTTTATCTCTCTACTTCCTGACTGTAAGTATACACCTCCTCAGCCTCCAGCCAACCTTGTCTAATTTCATTCCTAGGTGAGAGGCCATCTCTTGACAACACTACAGGCCAAAAAGCTCTGCCTTCAGAAGGTACAGAGATGCAGGCTCCTATATGTCTAGATCCTGGTCTAGAATTGTCTGAGGGAGGGTCAGGTGGAAGGAAGGGTCATCGTCTCATGAGCAGGCATTTAGCTCCCGGGAGAAAGAGCCGTTTCCTTTTCAGTGCAGAAACCAGAAAAGAAGCTGTGTGGGCTTTATTATAGCCAGGTACTTGGCATAAACAACTTAAAGAGAGGAAATACTAACTCCATCTTGAAGTTTCAAAGGTGTCAGTACATCACAGAGCAGTACAGGCCCAAACAGAGCAGCTCACACCACAGTCACTGGAGCAAACAACGGCCTGCCTGCCTGCCTGCCTGCCTAGCCAGCTCTTTCACCCTCCCCTTCATCCCACACAGAGCCCCAGCCTCTATGACACTGGTTCCCATTCTCTTTTCTTTAGTTGATCCATCCTGGAAATGTCCCCAAAGACACATACAGATGTGTGCTTTTTCAGTCTCCCAAGCTCTTTTCAATTCAACCAAGGTGACAATCAAAATTAACCCTCAGAGAACCCAAGGCCAGGATGCTCCCTGTTTCCTGATTAGACTAGGCAAAGGAGATGGGGTGGGGATCCGTTATAATAGACATTTATGGAATCCCAATGAATCTGAAAGGAGGTGAAGGGGATGATGTTGAAGGAAAAGCTATTAAAACAATCAGGAAACAAAGTAGGCAGGTATGGCCCCATCAGTTAGTGCTTCAGTCTGTCCTGCCATCTGTCTCAGACTCAGGGAGCCCCTGAGCATGGAGGACAACATAAGAGGGAGAGTAGGGTTCTGTTTGAGTGTAGGTGAGCCAGCTGAGGAGGTTCGTGTGGAGCAGGGAGAGGAGAAAGCACAAGGATGAAACCAAACAGGAGGAGACCAAGGCCATGAAGGAATTGTGAACTAGCCTGGGTGGGTTCCACAAGGTGGATGTGAAGGAATGGGGGGCCAGCAGTAAAAGGAGCCTCCTGCAAATGGCAGTGACTTACATACAAGCTAGGGAGGGGAAGGCTTGCTTTCTGATGGAGCGGGGAGGGAGAGTTGATCTGCATAGCTTCCTAGCCAGTTAGCTCTGAGAGTACTGTCCTCTCTCCTATGGGGTCAGGTAAGAGAACAGAAAGCATTCAGCCTCAAGAACACGGAAATTAGAAATACCAATGGCAATACGTGTATAGCAAAGAAAATAGAAGGGCCTAATGTTCTGCACAGCTACACATCTAAGCAAAGTCACATAATGCTCGACTTGGATGTTAAGAGGCCAGACATGCTGGGGTTTGTTGTGTTTTTGCGAAAGGATGCCACTCTGTGACTTCATCGGTCCTCCTGCCTTGGTTTCTTCCGTACAAGAGTTAAAGATGTGAGCACTGTTTTTAATGAACTCATCGGCTGAGTTGTTATTCAAGGGCACATGAGCTTGGAGGACTCCTGGGTCAGTTATCTCCAGTTGGAACATTGTCTCAGTGCTCTTTGCCCTAAACAGGGCCCCCTTCCAAGAGAATATTATATTCTCCCCATGACAGCGTGATTTTTATGGGCATTTAAAAAATCACACTAGCAAAGCACACTGCCTTTGTAGGGAGGTGCTGACGTGACTCCAGGACACCAGGCTGCCAACATTCATTTTCCTCATAAGCTTGAATGCCCTAAAATACCGCCCTTGAGGCTCTTCCTAGACAAGCTGGCCCTGTCAGCCTTGCAATGCCTTGGAATAAGAAGGCCTCTCCTGAGGATTGCCAAGCAGTTTGGACTGAGGCAGGTTCTTCATTGAGAGGATGCTGGCTAACCCTTTTACTTCAGGTCATCTCGGTCAACTTGCCTTCTGAGTCTCAGGCTACTGGTTTCTATGTCCTCTGTTCGATAGTGTTTAATGAGTGGTGCGAGGCCCCAAATTAAGCCCCAACACAGTGTGTCTTGTGGTGGCTGGTGGAATATAAAGGGCCTCAAACCTAACCACAGGTTCTCCTTACTTCCCTGCTCCCACTGATAAGGTCCTCCTAGCAACTTTCTCACGTTATAAACCAAGTAGAGTTCTGGCTTGTCCCCGAGTCTCAAATTTTCCTCTTATTAGCCTGCAGAATTATCCAAACAAGCCAACCGTATCATCTCATGAGAATGAGGGCACCACTGTATCCTCATGCCGAAAATCCTGTAGCTCACTGTTTTAGATTGCGGTCCTTAGGAAACAGGCATAGGGCAATGTATCTATACTTGCCGCTGTAACAAAACAAACAAACAAACAAACAAACAAAAAATACCTACCAAAAGAGGCTTAAGGAAGGGTTTTGTGGTCCAATGCATCCTGGTGGGGGAAGGTTTGTTGGTAAGAACATGAGAAGCCTGGCTGCAGTAAGGAAGCAGATAATGCTGTGCTGGCTTCTCTTTTACCTTTCTTCCCTTGCTCATGGGATGGCTTTACCTACATTCCAGAAGGGTCCTTAGTTAAGCTACTCTGGATTTCCTTCAGACACACACCCAGAGCTGAGTCTCCTAGGTAGGTGGTTCCAAACTCAAGTCAAATGAATGTCAACTATCACAGGCAGTGCATTCTTCCTCCCTTTGAGTACCCACCTTTGATAATAAACCACCCAGTCCAGTATCGGGAATCAAGTATCTCCCAGTCCCTAAGCCCTAGGTAAGTGTGTCTGTGTGTCTATCTCACTGCTGGGGTATCAGAACTCCACTGATATGTGGCTCGGGGAAGCAAAAACGCAGGGGCACCAGGTTGCGTGTCTGCCTGCCGCTGTGGACCAGAGTGCTGTCAGAGTGTCGCTCAGGGAAGGCAGAACACAATCTGGGGTAGGGGGTTCCCAGCCTGTGTTTCTCCAGATGAGAAATGGAGGGGACTGGGACAGAGGTTGTGGATCTCAAGCTCCAGATACCCAGATGCTGCTGAGAAATGTGAGCCTGGGATGGAGGCAGGGTGTGTGTGTGTGTGTGTGTGTGTGTGTGTGTGTGTGTGTGTGTGTGTGTAGAATCCAGCTCAACTCCAAATGAGTGCCAAGACTACCGAGGGGCTTCTTCCATAGGATACTTAGGCATGGCTCTGTATGACAAAGGCCTCTGGCCCCAGGGGTCCTCAATGAAGGAGCCAGTCCTTGCTTGTCCAAACTACTTTATTCGTGAAGGATGAAGATGTAGACGACTTATTCAGAGTGAACCAGAGATTAAATACCTTTATTGCAGGGAGTGAGGCCCAGGAAGGGAAGCCCATTGACTAAACACTCAGTGTTCTATCTTGAGATCTCATTAGGATGGAGAACTCTAGGCTCTATGCTACATGACCAGTTCCCATGGTCTTCTTAGTGGGGTGTCATGGTCACATGCTCCAGTACAGGGACCTGGAACGGTTCAGGTCCAACTTCAGCTGTTCTCAATGATGAGATTTACTAGGGTTCTGAATTTGCTACCTAACCTGCTGGTTCTTCTGACTAGCGGCATGGTGCACTGTCCCGCATAGGTAGAGAATTTTTCCCTCACCAGAAAAAAAAAAAATTCAGTAGGCGGTCATTAAATAATATAGGCAAACAACAAATTCTGTCTACACTCCCCAGTTTTTAGTTGTGGGGCTTGGAGGATGTATCGATTAGCTTTCAAGAGGCTAGGTTGCCTGGATTATAGACCAATATGTGATTCATGGGTTGCTGGGAAGATAATGGGAGTAATTTATTCAACAACTCTTCAGTGAGGAGTTTGTTGGAACCAGAAATAGGAACTGTAGTGAGAAGGCGTTCTGGCTGCAGAGAAATGACATTCTCCAGGGTTCAATAAACTACTTGCATGTAGAGATGAATGGTTCAGACTGTAGTATGAAGTATTAGGAAGCAGATCACTCATTAGGTCAAAAGAGTGGGGCACTATGTGAGTAGATGTTTGTCTAAGTGAGGGTCTCTAGTGCATGCTCTCCCTTTATGCCTTCAAAACCAGTATCCCTACATGACTCTCACACTACCAAGTTTAGCTGCCAGCACGAGGCCAGGACAACCTTGGCCACCTGTGTGTGGGCTGACTTTGCGGAAACACGTCCCAGAAGATTTCACCTCACTGATACTGGTCCCTTCTTAATCATCTCTAGTTTCTCGGGTCCAGCAGCAAAGCAAAGCTTTTACTTTAGTGGTTCTGATCTCTTGTTAACCACAGCCAAGTCTTCAGCCCCAGCTGACCAAATACAATAGATTCTTCACCCGAATGGCCCAGGAGTCTTCGCTTCCTTCTGAAACGTCACAAGCCGGGGCTCCATCGTCTGCACTGCTCTCGATATTCTTATCTTCCAACGTCATACAGAGCAGCTCACTGGGCTCTCAACGCTCAGTGGCTTTTCTAGACCAAGGTTCCAAAGTCCTTCCTTCTACGATCCTTCCCCAAACAATATGGTCAGGTCTGTCACAGCAATACCCCACTATCCTGGTGTGCCACCTAGGTCCACTTTTCTCTGCAGGGTATCCAGGCACTGTAGCACACCAAGCTGGAGTGTTAGGAAGGAAGCTTAGCAGTGTGTGTGAATGTGTGTGAGTGTGTTTGTGTCGGACAGGATCTCAGCCAGTGTGAGTGCGGGAGAAACAGCCTTTTCTGGAGATGGTTTTCACTGAAACTGCTCTCTTTATTTGGGAGGAACAAGGGTTATATAAACACTGGGGAGTGAATAAGGGTTTTCAGGGTGAGCGTACATCATTGGTGAAGTGGGGGTGGGATGGGGAGCTGAGGAGCTGAGAACGCTTCATTTGCATCCAGGTGCTTGCTGGACATGTCCGCTCTTATAATGAGAGAGGAAGTTTAGCCTGTAATCTGGCCACCAGGCTATGTGACTACCCCTATGTGACCACCTCAAGGGTGGTGGGGGTGGGGATAGTAAGGCTTATGTGCAGTGGGTCATGCAGGCCCAGAGCAGGGAGGAAGCAGTCCGACTCCTGCAGATGAGATTTTCTGGGATTGGACCTCACTCTTCTAATCTGCTCCCCTAGTCACATGGCTTTCTAGCCCCACACTGGTACCACCTTGCCTAAGAGTTTCTATTGCTGCAGTGAAAAACCACAACCAAAAAGCAAGTTGGGGGAGGAAAGATTAGTTTAATTGGTTTATAATTCTACATTGTAGTCCATCACCAAAGGAAGTTAGGACAGGAATTCAAACAGTGCGGGAACCTGGAGGCAGGAGCTGATGCAGAGGCCGTGGGAGGAGTGCTGCTTACTGGCTTGCTCAGCCTGCTCTCTTATACAAGCAAGGTCCGCCACCCCAGGGATGGCACCACCCACAATGGGCTGGGCCATCCACCTTTGGTCACCAATTAAGAAAATGCCCCACAGCGGGATCTTGTGAAGGCATTTTCTCAATTGAAGTTCCCTCCTTTCAGATGACTTTAGCTTGTGTCAAGCAGATATAAAACTAGTCAAGACAGTATTAGAGTTGATTATTGGTGGGCCTGCTGAGGTGGGGATGTCAGCAGGTTAGGAAGTCTGAATCGTGAGAACCCAGCCTTTGGAAGATTCTGGGAGGGGACAGAAGTGCAAATGACATAAGGTGAGGGCTAAGCAGGCATGTTGGAGGAACCTAAAAGCGATCAGTGATGCTGAAGAGTAACACAGGGGACCACACATAGTCCTAAGGGACAACAGTGGCCTTCTACAGGAAGCCCTCCCAAGGTCAAAGCTTCCCCAGACAACCATCACAGGGCATTGCAGGAAGATACAAGCTCAGGAATTGAGAATTAGGCAGAGAGGTCCCTCCCCACAAAGGGTTGTCTAAGCTAGTGAACCCATTTGAACCCAAGACCTCATGAATGCTAGAGCATCAGAAAATGGAAACATTAAGATCCCACCAGTAATATTCAGGTAAGAGAGGAGAATTACCTCAGCTTTGTATTTCATCTCCATTATTTCCTGGATACGTGCGGAGCTTGGACAACCTTCTAAGGAACTATGAGCCTCGGTTTTCTGATCTATAAAATGGGGATGTTGATGATGGCGGTATACATTTAGCTATTAGAGAGCTTATTGGAGAGCTCCTGGCAAATCCTTACATCCCATGCACTGTCCTGAGAAGAACCAGTCTCTAAGATAGTTATCCATTAATGATAATTTGCTCTTTTCCATTCAGAGATTAAAGTCACAAATGAGACTCTGCTTTATCCCCAATTATCCTGAGTTTTGAATTACAAGGATGTGACAGCTTCCTCTCTCTTATTTCCCAGACGCTTCCCGGGGTTAAGGGGACAATTGCAGACTGTTCCAAAAATTCCAAAAATTTCTTTAAACATTTTTAGATTTTGCTTTTCAGTTAAAACTGAGGGAAATGTAAACATATGTACTTTTTTTTCTACCAAAGGGTTAAATAACACAAAATTCCATTCTTTAAAAAAAACCGTAAAGAAGGCACTTGGCAAAAATTCAAATTCCTCCAGAGTCAGCACTTCTTGAAGTCAAAATAAATTCTCAAGTTTCATTTCTCCCTGGCCACGGTACCTCTGTACTAGGCAGTCCTATGAGAACGTGGGGCTGAGCTCTGACAACTCCAAGTGAGGCCCAGGACTTTTCTGCTTTAGGAATAAAAACCCAACAGAAACTCCCACTGGGTGAGACGACTTGCTGTTTTAGCAAAGCTATGCTGTCTTCTGCAGAAATAAAACTTTTCGCCTGGCATAAATACTGTGGACTGGGCGGCCACCTTTTGAGACCCTAGATCTGTTCCTTACAAAAATAATACAGTCCCACTGGAGAAATTATAAGAAACATAGAAAAGTATTCAGAGGAAAATAAAAAACACCTTTACCTGCGTTTGCTCAAGTGTGTTGATACACACAGCAGCAGTCCATTCTCTCTTAGGCTCTTACTTCATTTCAGTTTTTTTAGACAGGGTCTCACTATGTAGCCCAGGCTAGCCTCCAAGTCACAATCCTACTGCCTCAACACCCTGACTTTACAGGTGTATACCGCCATGCCCAGCATCTCTACCTATTTATAACTCTATGTTTTATACCTTATGTGCATTATATTTATTCTAATTTTAAGTTATAATTATATTACAAACATGTGCATGTCATTAATAATTTCCATAAACATCTTAAGTGGCTGTGCCATATTGCATTATTGAATTTGCCATGGTTTTCCTAATGATATCCTTTACCACTGGCTATTTAGAGTAAAAAAATTTTAGCGAGGAATATATTATGATTAGCACTGGGATATCAAATGAGAGCAGCACGCCCAGATCATTTACTGAAAGAATATAATTTTATTTAGTTTCTCATTCTTATACAGAGTGAGGAAGACTCCAAGTGTCGCAGAACAGAGGTTGGCTAACTGGTCAGCCTTCTTTGGGGAGTAAACATTACTGGAATGTAGCTAAGTTCTCTTGCTCTTATATCATCTATGACTGTTTTTCTTCAAGGGCAGAATTGTGCAGGTTTGGTCTGTGAAACCTTTCTGTTTTATCTAATCCTTTATTAGAAATACTTTCTGGAGCCGGACAGTGGTGGTGCATGCCCTTTAATCCCAGCACTTGGGAAGCAGAGGCAGGCGGATTTGACTTGGAGGCCAGCCTAGTCTACAGAGCAAGTTCCAGGGCAGCTAGGGCTACACAGAGAAGCCCTGTCTAAAAACAAACAATGAACAAAGCTTACAAAAATAACTTTGTCAATTCCTGATAAAGAATGCAAAGGGTCAAGGAAGAAGAAGCTAGAGAAAGTACCCAAGGAGCTAAAGGGGTCTTCAACCCTATAGGTGGAAGAATAACCATGAACTAACTAGTACCCCCTGGGCTCGTGTCTCTAGCTGCATATATAGAAGAGGATGGCCTAGTTGGCCATCAGCGGGAAGAGAGGCCCCTTGGTTATGCAGACTTTATATGCCCCAATACAGGGGAACGCCGGAGCCAGGGGGTGGGAGCGGGTGGGTAGGGTAGCAGGGCCGGGAGGGGGGGAGGATATAGGGAACTTTCTGGATAACACTTGAAATGTAAATGAAGAAAATATCTAATAAAAGTTGAAAAAAAAAAAAAAAAAAGAATGCAAAGGGTCTCATCCAAACCCAACAGTCTTAGGCATGTCTTTTCATCCACAGTTGCATTATTAGATTTGCCATGGTTTTCCTAATGATATCTTTTGCCACTGGCTATTTAGAGTAAAAAAATGTTTAGCGGGTCATATATTATAATTAACACTGGGATATCAAATGAGGACATCATGCCTTACTTAAATAGTAAAATAATATTAGCATATTAGAATAAACTCTAGGGCAGTGGTCATGACCCTTTTGGTGGCTGCATATCAAATATCTCCCTATGATTCATAACGGTAGCAAAATTACAGTCATGGAGTAGCAACAACATAATTTTATGGTTGGGGGTCACCACATCATGAGGAACTGTATTAAAGGGTCACAGCATTAGGAAGGTTGAAAGCCACTGCTCTAGGGTGAATTAACATGTGATAATAAAAAAGAGAAAATTAACCTAAAACCTCAAATACAAAACTTCCTGGGTGGGACCTGATATACTCCTTCTGACTCCTGCTCTATATTTTAAACTCTTACCTTGGGTTGAAGATGGATGAAATAAACATAAACTCAAAGGAAGTTATAACATGTATAGAACTATGCTGTAATAACGACTGTCAAACCCAGCAAGGAAGAGATACATTATTCTGTACACGGTATTGGGCTATGGTGTGAGGCAGGGATCTGATTCAAGCCACCCACAGAGGTGAACGCAGATCCAGACCCAAGTGAGCCAACTCAGTCCCACATCAGGGTTCTTACCACGCATCCTTTGACAACCTGAAGACACCTACATACTCCTTCTCAGAATAACGTGTAAATGCGTAAAAGGAAATATGATTACCAAGGAAACCAATTATGTAGAAATTTTAATGCCGGGTAAAATAAAATATATGCTCTTTAAACTAAAACATGAACTGATAAGACCTAGTATAAAACCTGGAAAAAAAAAAAAAAGCTGGGCGTGGTGGCACAAGCCTTTAATCCTAGCACTCAAGAGGCAGACAGAGGCAGGCGGATTTCTGAGTTCAAGGCCAGCCTGGTCTACAAAATGAGTTCCAGGACAGCCAGGGCTTTACAGAGAAACCCTGTCTCAAAAAAAAAAAAAAAAAACAAAAAAAACCAACCAACCAACCAAAGAAACAAACAAACAAAACTGCACCAATTAAATATGAAGAGTCCAAACAAGCCATGTAAGATATCTCCACCAACTGTAAACTTAAATTATAAATACACTTAACTTGTTTGGGTAACAAATGCAACAATCTGCTAATACTACTATGATTTGGTGCCTGCATGCACCAAAAGAAATAATGTTTACTGGAAGTTAGTTAAAACTGAAATGTAATTGTTCATCAGCCCAAGTTGACTGACCCCGTCACTTCTAGGTCAATGCCGTTCAGTTAAATAAACAAAACGACCTTCTGATAAAGCTTTTAGAGGTCGAGAGGATTATTTTTGCCTTCTTAAAGCTAAGGGAGAATCTCTCAAAATAGTGGCATTCAAACACACAAAGAATTGATGAAATTAACTTTATTAAATTTTAGAAGTTTGTGGGCAGGAGAGATGGCCCAGCAGTTCAAAGCACTTGCCATTCGAGTAGATGACCTGGGTGGCATTCCAAGAATTCACATGACAGCTCATAATTGTTGTTAATTTTAGTCCTAAGGGATACAAAACCCTTTTCTGGCCTCTTTAGGGTCTCCATGAACACACTGAACAGACATATATATAGGCAAAACACTCATACACATAAAATACTAAACCTTAATATTAAAATTAAGGGCTGGAGAGATGGCTTAGTGGTTAAGAGCTCTTGCTACTCTTGCAAAGAAGCTGGGTTTGGGTCTCAGCACTCAGGTTGGGTGACTAACAACTGTCTGTGACTTCAGCTCTAGGAGATCAGATGTGAACAGAGAGCCCTGCCAAGACATTCTTTAATTAAACAAACACTGGAATGCCTCCCTCAGTCTTACTGGAGACAACTTGCTATCACCCATGGGGACAGAGATGGTTGCCAGTGCAGCATGCTATGGAACACATGCAGCCCCAAAGGCAACACATTGTTTCTATACAATATCCCGGATACACTCTTAACTAATAAAACTGAGTTAAAGAAAAAAGAAAGAAAGAGAGAGAGAGAGAGAGAGAGAGAGAGAAAGAGAGAGAAAGAAAGAGAGAAAGAGAAAGAAAGAAAGAAAGAAAGAAAGAAAGAAAGAAAGAAAGAAAGAAAGAAAGAGCTGAGACTGCCAAGATGTTTTCAGCACAATACCATTCAGTAAACTTAAAACATACGACCACAAAATAACATGACATATTTGGTAAGGCACTTGTTATCGTGAGAAGTTGAATACACACATAAAGGTTGCATTAGAGGTAAGAACAGAACTGTGACCCTCAGCCTGAAGCTACCTGTAAATGCAAAATAGTTCTACGTGGGGCTTGTGGGAAACCCAGTTGCTGTCCACAGAATGGATCCAAGAAGCTGAGCGACTTTGATAACAAATGGCCCCAAATACCAGAACTCTATCAGTCACTGGTGGCTTTCACGATTTTTTTCTATTTCCCATGTAGGGCCAAATACCTACTCAGAGCCAATCATATATTATTATATATAATAATAAAAGTTTTGTTTAACATAACTGAAAGAAGGCAGGTGATTAGGATGCTCTGTGTCTGGTAAGACTGCCTGCAACTCCCCAGCCCAAGATCTCTAGTCAGAACCCTTTTCTACTGTGAAGATTTCCAACGTTCTGTCTGGATTTGAGCCCTAACTCAACAATAGCTGGCTCCCTAGCATGCTCAGAACGAAGAAAGTACTTCTCTGCAGAGATGGGCTGGGCACAGATGAGAGGCAGATGAGAGGCACCCCTCGGTGGATGGGACGGAACTGGAATGGGAAACAGAGATCAGAGGCTTGCATATGTCCATGTCGGTCATGTGTCACATGCCATGAGATTGACCAAACTCTCAGAGGTGCACAGAGCATATGGCACTATTCAAAGATTCTGTCTTCATTACTTCTGAATTTTCTTCTAATCATTCCTGTTTCCAAGCTGCCACGTGCTTGAGCTATCTTCAGATTCTCCTTCAGCCAGGTGGAGGTGATGGGGGTGTCTCAGAAGAAAGCAGCAGCCCCTGGCTTCGCCTTCTACAGCAATGCAGAGTTCTTGTCACGGCCACTGTCAGAGCCAATCTTCCCTGAGAAACGCTCAGCCATGGCCAAGGTCAGCCTTGACTCTAGATTTCCCTCTAGCCTGGTTTTATCTCTGTTGGATCCAGTTTAAGCTGGTTCTCTCCTTTTGAACTATTCAAGATTAAGGGGAAAAAATAGCCCCCCTGATTCCATCTCATTCTTCTTCTTTTTTTTTTTTTAAGGGAAAATTACTTTTTAAAATTACTAAATCTTCTGTGAAGGTTATAATAGAGGACTTAGACTCAGTTTAGCCATTTATTAAGATATAGGCTACCAAGCCCAGTGGGGGGGAAAATAAACAAACAACCAGCAGTTTACTCGGATTTATGCACAGTTGGGCTAATCAATCAATCTGTAAACACTATGCAAATGTGTGTAAACCCAAATGTAGCCCAGACTTTACGTATGCATTGTTATGTAAACGATCAATCTTGTTAAAGTAAATATTAATATAAAACTGACATTAAACACAAGTTTACACAGCCTCCTTGGTTGGAGCTAGTTTGATTTACGCAAAGATGTAAATAGCAGTAGAGCTCTTTCTGGGGGCTTCGGGAAACAGACTAACTGGAGGTCACTGGTTGGTCGGTCTCTACAAGGTCTCCAGGTCCACTCTCGGTGTTTACACTTAATACATTCGTGGAGAATTTGGGAAGAACATAGACAGTGGCCACCTGTCTGGTCTCATGGCTATGCTCGTTTTTGAGCTATCTCCTTTGAGTAGCATCTCTCTAAGGCTACTGTAAGGAGCTGGAAGCCCAGACTCTGAACAACGACAGGAGGAGAGCCATTCACTAGTTTTCTCTTCAGCTTTGGTTGAGGCCTAACTGCCTAGGTGATGACATGGCACCATAGGGGAGCTCTGTGAATGGTGGGTCTCAAAGCCTTCTGCTCAGTTCATTCTTTTCTCTCTCTCTCTCTCTCTCTCTCTCTCTCTCTCTCTCTCTCTCTCTCTCTGTGTGTGTGTGTGTGTGTGTGTGCTGCACGAGCTTGTGCTTGTGCCAAAGTGTGCATGAGAAGGTCATAAGACAAGTTGTGGGAGTCCTTAATACTTTTACTGCTGAGCCATCTCAATGGCTCCTTCAAGGATATTTTAAGTTGGTCTCTCTTCAGATCAGCTTTCTGTGGCCATCTAGAAGAACCAAACAGGCTCCTTCCTTGACTGTTCTCCAGGAGGCACCTCCTACACAGCATCCCTCTATATTGTACATATCTGAGATAACATATTTTTACTTTCGAGTTTACTTTTCCAATTCTTCTTATCTAAGTTTTTACGGGAGTGCGTCCACATTTGATGAGCACATTAATCTAACCAGTCATAAGTGATGTCTTGAAAAGCTTTGCTGCATGGACAGCATCTGGTGTTAAACCCTGACTTCGTTAGTTCTGGGTCTTGGAAAAAGTGCTTACTCTGACCCTCCTTTACTTGCATTGAAAACTGAGGATGTGGGGCTGTGTGTGGCTCAGCGGTTAAGAGCACCGACTGCTCTTCCGAAGGCCCCGAGTTCAAATCCCAGCAACCACATGGTGGCTCACAACCATCCATAATGAGATCTGATGCCCTCTTCTGGTGTGTCTGAAGACAGCTACAGTGTGCTTACATATAACAATAAATAAACCTTTAAAAATTTTAAAAGAAAACTGAGGATGTTAGTGTTTGTTTCTAGGGGTATTTGTGATGGTGAAAAACAGTTGATACTAAGCCCCCAGATCTAGAAAACTTTATCATTTTTCTCAGCTTTCCCCTAGAGGTTCAGGACTCTGGAAACCGGAATCTAGATTTGTTTTCTTACTCTGTCTTCTTCCTCCAGCCTCTGGCTCCTTTAGCTCTCTTTTGTCACCCAATCTTCCTTAGAATAGAGAATGGATGGGGGTGTCCTTGTGGTACATGGTACATCTCCATGGAGATCAGTCATCACAGGGATGCTGAGGAGGCTGTGACCAAGGGTCCTTCAGGTAAAAGGAAGACATATATATGACCAGAGGAGCTGGGGAGATAGTGGTGCAGTGGGTAACACTCTTGCTGTACAAATACAAAGACCAAATTTTGGATCCCCAGAACCCAGGTAATGCTGGGGTGGGAATGGCAGTCTAGCTGCCCTCCCAGCTCATGATCAGAGACAGGGAATCCCCAGAGCAAGCTGGTTAGCTAGACTAGCCCGACCGGTGAGCTCTGGGCTCAAATGAGATAAGCAGTTCCAACGTATAAAGTGGAGGGTGGTTGAGGAAGGCACTCAGTGTCAACCTCCAGCCTCCATTCACACACGTGTGCATTTGACCTGCATAAATACACATGCATCTATGCATACTACACTTATATACACAAGCGAAGCCACTACTTAAATGACCAGAAACTTAGACACACAGATCAGTCTTAACTCTAAAGCTCTTTAAACAAAGGGAGTAGACTGGACTCTGCCTATCACTCTGTTCACCAAAATACTTGCCCTCTGCCACTGTTTATGGCTCTCTGAATGAACAAGGGCCCAACGTTACCCATCTTTGGTACTTAGTAACAAACACCATGCTAACACACTGACTAGTCAGACAGTTTTTTCTCCGGTGATGCATTCTTCCTACTCCTCCAGCACAGACTCATTGTGTGCCTGCTTTTGAAAAATGTATTGATGATGATGATGATGACGATGATGATGATGTGTGTGTGTGTTTCCGTAATGTATGTAAGGATGTACATGCTACTGAGGATGTGGAGGTCAGATGACAACTTTGTGGCGTCAGCTCTCGTTATCCACTTTTATGTGGATTTCGGAGATCAAAGTTAGGTTTCCACACTCGTGTGGTGAATGTCTTTACCTGCTGAGCCATCTTGCCGGCCTTGCACTTGGCTTTGGATGGTGTCTCTCAGAGGAACAGTTTCTAGCAGTTTCCTTTGCTCTTCTTTTAAGTAGGGGACTTGGAGCACACCGGGAAGCAAGTAAAAATCTCTCTCTTAAGTTCTGTATGTCTCTGGGTATTCCTGTCGAAGGATTTCACGTTTAGATTGCGTGCGCCTTAGTCATTAATTCCATGGAGCTCGATTCCTGAGAGTCAGATCCTGGGCTTCTCCTACATTACCTAGAGCTTCCATCCCCCTGGAACGAGGAATGGCCTCAGCAAAATGTGGAACTTCATATCGTTTGTAGCGAAAATGAGAGAAAGTGGAGAGGAGCCTTTATCCTTGTGTGTTATCCTCGAGTGTTGTGGGCAGTGCGCACTTGGAACTAAAGAGGGCGCTCTTTTCTCCACTGTCACCTCCTCCCTCATGGCCTCCTCCAAGGGATTATCATAGCCGATTTGCAGATGGAGAAAATGCTGAGAGATAGGCCCCAGAAGCAATCAGAACCTTCTAGCGTGAGTTCTTTTCATGCTTCACTGAGAACCCAGGTATCCCTAGTGGCTTCTGGGGTATCTCAAGGTTAATAGCAGGGTGGCATCGGCCAGCTGGATGCCCCTGATGAAGTAGCTATCATTGTTCTGACTGTTACGGGGTTTACAAACCCTTTTCTGGAGAGAGGAGATGTTAGCCAGGATGGGATTTTTCCCTGAAGAACCTTTTAGAAAGAATGCCAGGACCTTTCCGTTCCACCTTGACAGTCCCCGGAGACAAACTGAAAGGACCCGCTTAATGTCTCATCCGAAGGGTATTTGCAGAGCCAGCTTCATCATTCAAAGCAGGAAAAGGCCTTTGTCATGGTCAAATGGCTTTAATGTGTTTTGAATGCTACATAAATTCAAACTTGATGGCTCATTTATTTGTTGGATTGAAGTTTTATACAATAAACTAAGCCTTGGTATTTACTAATAACTTGTGCACTGCCCTTTGTTTATTTAGAACAGCCAGAAGGCAAAGAAGTTGACCGAGTCCCTCATGGTCAACGTTGTGTTCCCATCCTGGCATTTCCAGGGTCGGTTTATGGATTGGCAGGAGGGGCAGAGAGAGGGCTGTCTGCAGAGGGGACAGGGGGCACAGTGGGGAGACAGGAGGGAAAGATTGCAGGTAGCTGCTCTATTCCAGGCGTGTGCTGACAGAGCCCCACCACGGTGCTTCCTTGGCCGAGCTCAGTAGCTGGGAATTTAGAACTTTGAGTGACAGGCCAGGCTTGACTGGTGACTTGTACATGACCTTGGAAGATCCATTGTCCCTGTCCCGGGCCTCTCTATCTGGCTCTGAGAAAGGAAAGAAGGCGTATAATAAATTCTACGCATGACTCAAGGTGAGCTTCCATGAGCTGTCTGTCTCCTTCCAGAAGATCTTTGCTGCTTGCCCCTCTCTCCAACAAATCTCTCTCACACAGTCCAACTGATGTGTCCTTCCTATACACTGAGGGCAAGGACACAGGGTTCCGTGTCAAATGGAGCCGGATGTAAGTCTAGGGCTGTTCATATTAGATTGAATAAGTTATGGGGGAGAGAGGAAAGGAAGGGCGAGGGAGAGCAGGAGGAAGGGAGAGAGAATGGGGGGAGGGCAAGAGAATATTATCAATGTCAGTCACTGTGTTGTAGGCATAAGGGACAGCAAGAGGCCAGGCTGTGAGCACAGCACCCAGCATTGAGGATGTCCTCCTGCCTACAGTCTTGGTTTTTTGGTACAGAACAATATAAAGTCCTGAAGGAACGAGACCATGCTTCCCATCGAGCTCAACATCCAGCCTAGACACTGGACTCATCTCCTGTGATAACTCATCTTTGTAGCCGCTTCTCAGGTCTCACAGAGACCAACAGTCTCAGCACCTCTGGGCTTGTTTGGAGCAGAGGAATGAGTTGTGGGACTGACGTCATCGGGTCTAGGCACCACCCACTCTATTTCTGTGCTGGGAGAAATGTTGGTTTCTGTTAGGACTAGATGGCTGGAACTGTCTTTGGCACCTTCCTCTGTTCACACAAAGATTCCAAGAGGCTCACGTGCCACACCAGTCACTCAGGGAAAGGCTTCACCAGCTCACTAGTCCCTGTCACAACTATCTGCCTGGCAGCCTGGCCCTAGACTACACCACACCCTCTGCCACAAGGTAACTGACCCTTTCTCTTTTCTTCTATGCTGACGGTCCTAATTTTGCTCCTGAACCCACATCCCCTTGGATACGTTCAGATTGTGATAAGGCAGTGGTTCTCCATGTGTGAGTGTCCTTGGGAGTCACATATCAGATATCCTGCATATTAGATATTTATATTATGATTCATAACAGTAGCCTATGCAGTGTGGGAAGGTCTGGTATTACTGGCATTGCAATGTCCAAGAGAACACAGTGTGACCATGCCAGTCAGAGAGCATCTGGGTCAGGGGTGACTTTGGAGAACTCCAGCATGAATCAGCTTGGGAACTCCCCAGTCCCTAAGTCTCTTATAACATGAGATAATAATGTGCCCTCTATCGTGTCTGAGTTTCCTGATACTTGGAGCCAAGTGCAGCTTGGTTGATATTGGGTTTCCTCATTATGCTCTTCAGTCTCTCTCTCTCTCTCTCTCTCTCTCTCTCTCTCTCTCTCTCTCTCTCTCTCCCCTCTCTCCCCTCTCTCCCTGTGTATGTACATGTGTGTTATAAAACAATAATCTTTAGTATTATCTTTTTAAAAGAACCAAATGGCAAATCTGTAGTTGAAAATAAATAGAGTGAAATGGAAACTTTATTGCAGAGGCTGGACTTCATATTTGAAATACAATTAATATCCAGTGAACAGGAAGATAAACCTATTACAACTTCTATATGGCTTTAAAAAATGTCCTTGGTGTTAATTATCTTTCTTTTCTCCTTGCCCCTTATCTTCCGTCCCTTCCAATCCCCTCCCCACTTAAACCTCTGTCACCATTATTTAAATCCTACCTTTTTATCAGGTATTTTCTACTACCCATTAAGTTGATATTGACAGGAAGATTTACCTGCTGGCCAGATTTCATAGTACTGGAAGGTATTATTCATTCAGGCTTCTGGAGAGAAAGTGTTCAACAGTCTTACCCAGCTATGAAGCCCATGAGCTTCAGTACCAACCAGTGTAGCCTGATATGTCCATTGGTGTGATAGTGGTATGAGTGTTACTAGGTATCCAGTACACTTTATGGTCTGATAAGGGCCTGATCTACAGGAGGAAACATGTACCTAATACTGTAAATATGACCAAGAACCAATGCATGGAGATCTCCTAGACCCAGGGATGAAACTGACTCTTACAATTTTGCTATATGGACATGGTATCAAACTACCCTCTAAATTTATATCTCTATACTCACAGACTAGTGCATCTTTGACCTCATCAGATAAGTTCTTTTGGGGGCAGCAGAAGACTTATAACTGACCAAAGCATAGGAAATAGGTACTCATATACTCCATATGAAATATAGATAGCATGCCAGGCGTGGTGACGCACGCCTATAATCCCAGCACTAGGGAGGCAGAGGCAGGTGGATTTCTGAGTCCGAGGCCAGCCTGGTCTACAAAGTGAGTTCCAGGACAGCCAGGGCTACACAGAGAAATCCTGTCTCGAAAAAACAAAAACAAAAAAATATAGATAGCTCATACTCGATATGGGACTATATATACACACACACACACACACACACACACACACACACACACACACATATATATATACACACACACACACACACACACACACACACACACATATTTTGGTATTTCGAGACAGGGTTTCTCTGTGTAGCCTTGGCTGTCCTGGAACTCACTCTGTAGACCAGGCTCTGACCTCGAACTCAGAAATTCACCTGCCTCTGCCTCCCAAGTGCTGGGATTAAAGGCATGCGCCACCACACCCGGCTGGGATATCATATTAACATCCCTCCCCAAGGGCTAAGGGATTAAATAGGAAGGGGGCATGGGAGGATGATAAGGGACAGAGGTTGGGGAGGACTGGACTGAAACAGTGACTTCTGGACATGAGAGAAGCTCTGAACTCAAGAACACAGCACCTATGGCTGCCTGCACAAGTATAACAGACCTAAGAACCCAGTGTGTAGACACCAACGCTTGTCAAAGCAAGAACAAAGACCTAATCTGTTACAGTCCACAGTTCTGCAAAGGTCCCTAAATTTACTAACCTTGCTTTTTTGGCGTCTGTAGTTCCAACCCTTGCTAACTGTTCTTATTAACTGAAGGATGTCAACCCAGGATGTGGTTTTCCGCTTAAAGTACCAAGAAGAGTAAGGCTTGGAGATGCATGATTTGGGTGAGTTCCCCCATACATCCACTGGCCAGCTATGAATATTTTCTACTTGGCCTTGAGAGTCTGTGTGTGCTCTCTGGTGTAGTTACCTCACAATACAAGTCTGCTACAAGATCAAGCCACCCAAGATGTCAGCTTGAAGAGAAGAGCTCATGAGATCTCACATTATCTGAGGAACCACTGAGAGCAGATGGCTTCTGGAGAAAGAGTGAGTCAGCTTTCTTTAAGATTGCAGCCTCTAGTAGGTCAGCTCCAGCAGATAGTGCTACTCTCATGAGCATATTCATGGCATGACATGGATTTGGTAGATTATTTCTAAAGATAGGACAGAACGTTGGAAGGGGTTTGAGGAAGATGTGAGAGAAGTTGCGGGGAGGGGTGGAAGACAAATATGAGCAAAATACTGTTGGAATGATGTTTTGGTACACTGCCTAAAGGTGTGTCTCTGTCCTTCCTTGCCTGCCTAAGGCACCTTCTGATTATTTAAAATAAAAAGCCTCTGGCCTATAGCAAGAGGCAGAATAGTAAGGTGGAACAACCGGCAGAGAGAGGAATTCTGGGAAAGAGTCAGAGATGCGATAGATTCAGTCAGCCAGACTTGGAGGAAGGAGCAAGCTGGGAAGGAAAGAGCAGTAACTGGACAGCCACAAGGCAGACATAGAATAGCATGAACAAGTTAATGTAAGCTAAGAGCTAGTTGGAGAGCAAGCCTAAGCTAAGGTATTGTTAATAAATATAAGTCTCCCTGTCATTATTCAGAGCTAAGGGCGGGCATAGAAAAGCCCATACTTTTACAAAATACATTGTAAACTTCTATACATTTCTCAAAGATTTAATACAAATATTAACATGTTATTTGTTGATCTCAGATAGGTCACTGTCATCACACTCATGTAACTGACATGATGGGGAATCACAGGACTAGAACATTGTAGAGTCCTGCCACTCTTAGGCAAGTATCAGCAGGTTTTGAGAAGAAAAGATTGTTTGTTTGTTTGTTTGTTTGTTTGTCTGTCTGTTTTTTCCACCTTTGGTTAATTTTCAGTGCCCTGGAGTTGCTGGCTTGGTCAGTCTTTCTCAGCTTTGGCGTTGTGTTTATGGAGAGACATTTGCTAGGGTCTTCTCCCTACTTTCCAGGAAGTCTTCCTTGCTCTGCCAACCACAGGCCCTTACCTTGTTGCAGCCTGAAAACAAACCTAAGTCAAAGCCAAGCCATCAAGTGCTGTTGCCACGACTTAAAAATCTTGTTGGGGAATGATTCAAGATAGAAAATAAGAGGTTGTACCTTTCATCGCTGCACCCTGACAAGATTCTAAATGTCCTCCCTTGCAAGGGCTCCCCTGCTTCTCAACGTGTTCAAAGGCTGGCTCTCTGGCCTTTCATCAGTTCTGGAAGGACCCCCATGTCTACCCAATAAATGCCTTTCCTGTTCAAGTTAGCCAGAGCCTGTTTTTGTTGCTTGCAAACAAAGGGGCCTGACGGATGTGGCTTTTCAAAGGGTATGCAGAAGGGAATCTTCTAAAGACACCAGATAAGAGGCCAATTATTCACTTGACAGTTTTCGGGACTGCTACAACACACACAGGCCTGTGGGAAGCGCCTGCCCCAGCGGTGAGCTGCTTGCCTGATGAAATCCCACCGGAGGGGCCAAGCCTGCACCTGTCACCAGCCACAAAGAGACTCCAATTTTTATCCATTTCATCTGGAGAACCATCTGGGCTGGAAATAGTAGTAATAATAATAAACCATCATCACCAGATTCCCTCATACATAGCGTCACTTTTTTTTTTTTTTGGTAGCTCTTGTTAAAAATCAGGTTTTCAAGTCTGCTGGTAAATGACCAACCAGTAATTGTTAGAAAGGCTGTCCTGCACTGTCTTGGGAAAGGATTGTGACAGGACTTGGGAATATGGGACATGGTGAGATGTGGCTGCTGGCCATCTTTTCTAGAAAGGAGGTTAAAGGGGGAAGTTCCAGAAGTCTGTTGTAGAGAGGACGATTCAAAAGAGAGCTTGGGTAGCAATGGCTTCTCTATTGATTTGTGTATCCCAACGATTTTTGGCTTTTGTTTGCTTTGGACCAGCAACAGGGTGTGGCTGATAAGATCATCAAGCTGGCATGATTAGAAGCATCCCTTCGCTAAGTATGTGACTGTATTTCATGAAAGCCACGTATTAGCACATCTTTGGTTGCTATAACAAAATACCTAAAGCACAGTGTTGGAAGAGAAGAAGTCTTACTTTGTTCTTTGTTCTAGATGTTCAAGGATATGATACTGGCTTCTGCTCATGTCGCAGGGTGGATGATGTCACTGAGACAAGTTGCATCATAAGGGCAGGAGCATATGGGAGACAGAGAATGCCCTTGGCTAGACATAGGAAGCTAGAGAGAGACTCAAAGGCTGGGATCACTGTTTATAATAATAAGCACTGTGAGAACAAATTCAAGGTCCCATGAGAACAACCTGGAGGCCTCCAGTGATCTCACTTGAAGCTCTGTCTCTTACAGCTTCCACCATCTTTTAACACTGCATGCTGGGGACCAAGCTTTCAACATGTCTACACTTTCTCCAAACCATAAGGAGGCAGTCATGGTTTCTGTGTGTCAACCTTTCAAATCATTCAACTTCATGTCTCAGGGCTGGAAAGATGACTCAGTGATTAGAAACACTCAGTGCTGTTACAAAGGACTGTAGTTGGTTCCCACAACCCACATCAGGTAGTTTACAACTTCGTGAAACTCAAGCCCCAAGAGATCCGATGAGGACCTCTTTTGGCCTGTGTGAGCACCTGCATACACGTGTGACACACAAACACACACACACACATAAATAAAAAACAAATCTTTAATTATGTCTTGATTTTTACACCCCACATTTTACAGGCTATAATCATACAGTCTAGAGAGCAGTTAAGGTGGCAAATTGACTGATGCTCTCATTTGATAGACAATGGGAGAACATTAGCTTTAGTGAGGAAATGGCAGAGGTGCCGAGGGATATAGATACAATGTTCTGCAGGATATATATGCGTGGGAGAAGGATAAAGTTTGATCTCTGGTCCCAGAGATAGGTCCAGGATCAACAGAGAAAACCCACAAGAAGACATATTTTAGTTCCTTATCTCTATACAGAAAACACATGTTTCTCAAAGGTTGCCTGGAAATAGGTTATTGCCTTATAAACCCAGTCAAAGGATGCATCATTGTGAAGGTAATTACAGGTACTTATGTCAGCAAGTGGAGGGGTGGTAATGACTGGATAGTTGTACACATGTATAAGAAAGTATTTGCTCATTCCTGGGCATATACCCAATAGATTCTCAAACATATAACAAGGACACCTGCTCCACTGTGTTCATAGCAGCCTTATTTATAATAGCTAAAATCTGGAAAGAACCCAGATGTCCTTCAACAGAGGAATGGAAACAAAAAATGTGGTACATTAAAAACAATGAATTCATGAAATTCTTGGGCAAATGGATCGAACTAGAAAATAATCATCGTGACTGAAGTAACCCAATCACAAAAGAGCACACATGGTATGCACTCACTGCTATTAGCCCAAAAGCTCGAAATACCCAAGATACAATTCACAGACCACATGAAGCTCAAGGAGATGGAAGACCAAAGTATGGATACTTCAGTCCTTCTTAGAAGGGGGAACAGAATACTCAAGAGAAGAAATACAGAGATAAAGTGTGGAGCAGAGACTGAAGGAAAGGCCACCCAGAGAATGCCCTACCTGGGGGATCCATCCCACATACAGACATTAAACCCAGACACTATTGTGGATGCCAAGAACTGCATGCTGACAGGAGCCTGATATAGCTGTCTCCTGAGAGGCTGTGCCAGAGCCTGACAAATACAGAGGTGGATGTTTGCAGCCAACCATTGGACTGAGCATGGCGTCCCCAATGGGGTCCCCAATGGAGGAGTTAGAAAAAGGACTGAAAGAGCTAAAGGGGTTTGTAACCCCATAGAAAGAACTATAATAACAACCAACCAGACTCCCCTCCTCCCCCCAGAGCTCCCAGGGACTAAACCACCAAGGAAGGAGTACTCATGGAGGGACCCATGGCTCCAGCCACATATGTACCAGAGGATGGCCTTATAGGGAGGGCATCAATGGGAGGGCCCTTGGTCCTGTGAAGGCTCGATGCCCCAATGTAGGGGAAATCAAGGGTGGGGAGGCAGGAGTGGGTGGGTAGGGGAACACCCTCATAGAAGCAGGGGGAGGGAGAATGGGATAGGAGGTTTCCAGGGGGTGAGGTGGAATCGGGAAAGGGGGACAACATTTGAAATGTAAGTAAAGAAAACATCCAATTAAAAAAAAAGGGTAAGAACCAAGTATTTGCTCACTTACTATTTTAAAAATTAAACTCAACACTTCCTTTCTGGGTTGTAATCACAAATCCATGGTTTCCATTTAGAAAAGCCAACAACATAAATCCTATTCGTAGAGAGCCCATGTCAATTCTGAGCATTCCTTTGCCCAAGAATATTTAGGGGTTTGCTTTCACAAGTTTGGAGTACTAGAAAGCTCTCATAAAACCATAGAGGTCAGTTAGGGAAAGGCGCCATACTGCAAACTGCAGTTCTGTGGGTGAACTGCATGGGGAGGAGATCACAGGCTGCTTCTCAGATTTCTGCTGAGTGGGCACCTTTGATGAGGGATAGCTATATTTACAGCCTTTGATAACATTGATACAATCTGTCCATATGTTCTGGAATTCATTACCAGAATGCTGCATCTGGGCTCTTTAGGGTTATGTTAGAATGAGACTACCCGTTATGCCTAGAGTATATCCTATGGCATAAAGTGTGTAGAGAAGAATATTCAGAGCTACTCAAATTTTGAGTATAAAGGTTTAAGAGAAAGTGATTTCCCCATACTGGAGAGGCTCAAGTCACAGGAGGTAAGGAAACAGCTCACTTATTGCAACCAAAAGCCCAGATCCATGGGAGTGTAGAGCCAAGTTGGTTGTGATTGAATTTGGAAAGGTGGTTTTCAAACATTAGTAGGCATCAGAACACCTAGAGGCGACAAGTATGTGTCCCTGGACCCGAGCCAAGAATCTTTGACCCAATCAACATTCTAGCGGGTTCCCAAAGTGCAGATGATCCCGATGCAGCATTCACCCTAGCCTAGGCAGCGGTGTGAAATGCAGAATCTGGCCCCGTGGGTGGGTGTGGCACACAGCCTGGGGTACCCAGGGTCTAGCCTGGGAACAGGGCTTTGACTATGAAGAGCATACAATTGGTCCCACAAGAAGATGCTGAGTCTGAGTTGCAGGACAAATGATCTTAGCTGTAGAAATCAGGAGGTGGTTGGGTAGGAAGCTAGAGAGTTCATGCATTCATTCCACATATATGTGTTCTTGGTGCTGTTGAAGGACTAAGTATACATCGAGGGAGAAAGTCCTCCCTTCCCAGGGGCTCCCATTCTAGAGAATTGGAGTCATGCTTACAGCTTGCTCTCTAGTCTCTTCAAGGTGTCTTCTTTTTGACTTTGACTCCCCGCCCCCCCCCCCGGAAGAAGACCTATGAGGAACCAGAGAAAAGCAGACTTAACTTTAAACTCAAAGTATTTTTCTCCTTGTGTTATTTAAGAAATATAACAAAAATTCTGAAATGATGACATCTTTCCTAATGATATTTTTATGTGAATTCAGACATGATCACTTTTATTTCTTCCGAACAATTGTTAACTAAGTAACCATCCAGTTACTTTAACGCTACTGTCACATAGAAATATAGAAGCAGCCATAACTTAGACATCGATTTTTGGATTGCCGTGGGGGGAAAAAAAACCCTGACATCAGGACAGTGTTTGGAAGAAGAAGGCAATATTTGAAAGGAGCCAACAGGGATTTCCTGCACGTACTAGTTTCTTCTTGGGAGTCTAAGTATGTGGGAATTCAATACAGTGTAGACTCATGATCTAGGAGATGAGCAAAGTCCAGGGGTCGAAGCAAGAGCCAGCTCCTCTTCCCATCAGTCACAAGGCACACCACTGGCCTGGTTGCTTCATAGCTCTAGGGTTTAGTAGCTTCATTGCAAAATAGGGGATAAGAATCTACCTTGTGGGGCTGGGGAGGTGGCTCAGTTGATAAGGTACTTGCCAGACAAGCATGTCGACCTGAGTCCTATCTGCTGTATCCGTGTTGTTGAAGAAAGCCTGGCATGGTGGTGTGTGTTGTGTTAGAATGACGGCTCATACAGGAACAGATCATACCAGGCCGATATAGCTCCACGGGAGAGGTTTATTTGGGGAGAAGAGGAAAGGACTAAGAGGGGGATGAAGGGGACTGGAGAGATGATGCACTGACTCCTCTTCCAGAGGTCCTGAGTTCAATCCCCAGCAACCACATGGTGGCTCACATCATCTGTAAGGAAATCTGATACCCTCTTCTGGTGTTTCTAAAGACAGCAACAGTGTACTCATATACATAAAATAAATAAATCTTAAAAAAAAAAAAGAAGGGGACAAAGAAGAAGAAGAAAAGAGAGAGCAAAGGTGCGGGCTCTCTGCCTTTTTTTTTTTTTTAAGCCGTGACATAATCACACGCACCACCTCGCACAGGTAAGATGCAGGCAAGTGGATGCTGGGAATGTATGGTGATTGCCATGACAACAGGCACGCGTGTGTCCTTGTTGCCTATGGGTGACGTCATGACTGGACTTGGAGGCTGTAGGCTCCCCACGCCAACATAGCATGTCTGGAATCCCAGTGCTGGAGAAACAGAGACAGGAAAATCACCAAGGCTTACTAGCTAGACAGTGTAGCTATCAGAATTAGGGTGCTTTGGGTTAGTGATAGACGCTGCCTAACATAAGGTTGAGAGCAATTGAGGGAAATACCTTCAGTCAACCTCTGGCCTATATATATATATATACACTATATATACCTGTACAGACATAGCACACGTGCACGCATACATACACACACAGAGGGAAAGAGGAAAGGAAGGCAAGAGGGAGAGAAGATGAGAGAGAGACAGAGACAGAGACAGAGAGAAAGAAAGAGCATTTTCAAAAACTAACTGGTACCGTGGTTAAGAGAGTTAACGAGGTCTCCTGTGACGACACAGAGTACACTCACCATCAATGGTCAATTGATGTCAGGATGGACAAAGCTCACATACCTAGGTCAGGATTATTTGTAGGGGATACTAAAACAATGTCTCTTTGGCTTTTCAGAACAGGCAGGGAATGCAACAGGAAAACGTTGGAAGAAACTGAAGCACTAGCCAGTTTTAAGGGAGGGGTGGACGCAGTGGCAGGGTTAGCCTGAGCTGAAGAGGTGGCGGGGTTAGCCTGAGCTGAAGAGGTGGTGGGGTTAGCCTGAGCTGGAGAGGTGGTGGGGTTAGCCTGAGCTGGAGAGGCTCAGCTCTAGCTTGAACGGATTCCCTCCCTCCTAGGGTCAGAGTAATAGAATTTTACAGCAGCCGCAGCTTTTGAATTTGTGATGCTTTTAAGTACGGCTTAAAATTACAATACCCAAAGCTGGCGCAGTCGTAATCAAACTGCTATGCCCGTAAGCTCCCGGTACTATCTCTCTCAAAGGTAATTTGGCTATGAGGATTAGAAGTTAGACAAATATTTATTTATTTTTTCCCACTTTGTCCTGATTGTCCTTACTGGAGGAAAAGGAATTAAACGGTTGCTTTGATCACCCATGTTGGAGGGGAAACCCTTCCCTCTGAATGCAGCTCTAGTAACTTAAAGAATATTTAAGCAGGTCTGTGTAGCAGCATGTCCCAGTTGCTTGGTACATAACAAAATTACTTTAAAACACAGCAGCGTGAAACAATCATTTTGCTTTGCTCACAGATTTCTTTTCTTTCTTCTTCTTTTTTTTTTTTTTTTGTTTTGATTTGTTTTTTGTTTTTAAAGCAGGAACTCAGAAATTCTGAGTCCAAGGGTACTGGCTGGTTTTGTGTGTGTCAACTTGACACAGCTGGCGTTATCTCAGAGGAAGGAGCCTCCCTTGAGGAAATGTCTCCATGAGATCCAGCCATAAGGCATTTTCTCAGTTAGTGACCAAAGGTACGAGGGTCCATTGTGGGTGGTGGCATCCCTGAGCTGGTGGTCCTGGGTTCTATAAGAAAGCAAGCTGAGCAAGCCAAGGGAAGCAAGCCAGTAAGCAGCATCCCCTCCATGGCTTCTGTATCTACTCCTGCCTCCAAGTTCCTACCCTGTGTGAGTTCCTGTCCTAACTTTCTTTGGTGATGAACAGCAATGTGGAAGTGTAAGCTGAATAAACCCTTTTGTCCCCAACTTGCTTCTTGGCCATGATGTTTTGTGCAGGAATACAAACCCTGACAAAGTCACCAAGCTCTGCTTGAAGTCACTCTTGAGCCATGCTTAGAATGTAGCATGACCACAGTCATCAGTGGCTTGACCTGACTCCCTGTCCACAGTGGCTCACGTGTTTCCGCTGGATAGCTGGTAACCACAGCCTTCGCTAAGATGTGGGTCAGAGCCCCTACCATCAGCCTCTCTGACGTGGCAGCTTCAGGGTGCTCACTTATGCAGAATTTCTGGTTTCACATACCCAGATTTCTCCCAGAGCTGCTGCTACAGGGACATCATCAGAGCTGTTCATGAGCTCATCTTGAAAGCTCCTGTCACATTATGTTCTTCTAGTCACAGGTGTGTCACTAAGGCTGGGCAAAACTCAAGAAGAGGGGCAAACTTCACTGGCCAGCGGGAAGACTGGCAAGGGAACACAAGGCCCTTTCAAACATTGCTAAGGTAGGACGAGAGAGCAGGCTGGACCCAGGAAGAGTGATGCAGCACTTGCTCACAGCCTCCTGGAACTCCAGGAGAACTGATACCCTCTTTTGGTCTCTTCAGGGCACCTGCATGCATGTGCATGTGCCGTGTGTGTGTGTGTGTGTGTGTGTGTGTGTGTGTGTGTGTGTGTGTATGTGTGTGTGTGTGTGTGTGTGTGTGTGTGTGTGTATGTGTGTGTGTGTATACACTGGAAATCAAAGGACAAAATTCAAAGGAATTAGTTCTCCCCTTGGACCATGAGGGGTCCTGAGAACCAGATTTAGGTCACCAGACTTGGTGTCAAGCCCCTTTCCCCACTGAGCCATCCTGCTGGCCTCTCCTTTCTCCTTTCATCATCGGCATCTTCCACACACTGCCTGGGAATTTCCTTTAAAAGCTCACAGAGTTCATCTGGTACATTTTCTACTTCCCACACTACAGGTGATACTTTCATTGAACTTTCCCCTCACTATATAACAAAGATCTCCTTTGCCTACAATTCTTGTAATGTTTCTCTGGCTTTCCCAGATCCCCTCCCTGACAACCACCGCAACTGCTCTCAGATGTCAGCTCTTTCAGCCTTTGTCTGCATTCTGATCTCAAAGACGCTGCCACGTGCTTTAGATTTCTATTATAGCAACCCCTCATTTGCAGATACCAAAATTTACTTTGGTTATTATCGCTGTGTGAAAAAAAATGTAAGTGTCTTTAAACAACCATTTTATTTTGCTGGCAATTTTGAGCTTCAGAAATTTGCCAAGGGCTCAGCTGAGCCTCTCTCCATTGAGGTCATTTACGCAGTCGGGTCAAGATGTCAGCTGGGACTGCAAATATTGGCTGAGCCGAAGGGACTAGCAACGGGAGATGGCTCACTCCTACCATCAGGATTTGATGCTGGCTGTCAGCAACGAGCCTGGCTGGGCTGCCCATCACTCTGCAGGCATGCAGACACCGTGGCTAGGCAGTCTCAGAGCAGCTGCCCTGCTTCCGCAATGCTAGTCTCTCCTGGAACTAACATCCCAAAAGAACAGACTGAAACTTGGTGGCCTTTTCTGGCCGACTTTTGAAAACTGAATGGCATCTCTTGGCTGCGTGGTATTTGTTAGAGTGGTCACAAAGTCATCCTAAGGGGCATAAATGTCATCTCTCAAGAATTCATACAACCAAGGTTAAGGAGCAGGCAGAAGCAGAACAGATTCTCAGATATCTTGTGTTAAAATGATACATATGGATAGGAGAATGGGGAACAATGGATGGAAGTGCTGACAGAGAGAGAGAGAGAGAGAGAGAGAGAGAGAGAGAGAGAGAGAGAATGAATTATTCTGTTGTGGATAATTTTCTCTGCTTGTTTTATAATTTAGAAAAAAAAAAGAGGAAAGGTTGAAGAAAATGCATGCCTTAGGGATTCTATATTTTTGATTTATCACCCAGACTACATTTTCTGTGTTATCTTTAGTAACACAGAATTTGAATCCTTTCAAGCTAGCTCTGGGGATACAGCTTTGAGAGTGCCACAAAGCACTAAGAATTCACCTGTTGGGACATGGAGGTAGGCCCTGTCCCTAATAGGGATGGATTGCCTTTGGGACTGTAGGCTGTGACACAACACTTGAAGGACTCTTTCCTTCAGGGTCAGAGAGAAATCCGAAGGTGGGCCCTACTTGCTTGCAGGATCAGGACCTGCAAAACCTAGTCACACTCTGCTGCCCTCCAGCCCTGCTTGCTCTATGAGACAATTAACAGGAGAAATAGGTCAAACAATAAAACTGGACGGGGTGGGGGTGGGCAACCTGTCCGAACAGAATGTGCTTACATTCAATCCCCAAGGCAACAAGGAGTCAAAGTCAGCTATGTGTGTCATTATATATGCCAACCGTCACCTACTTTGCTCTCCATACTGTGACATCCAGAGTGCTTTATTGACCTGTTTTTGTTCACAAAACAAGCCTTGGGTAGCAACACAGAACAGAGGCCTATCATGGCTTGCACCATGGGCTCTGTGTTCACATGTTGGAGCCGTCAACCTAGAATGACTTATTTAAAGATAATTCATTTTTCAGAGGTCATTAAGGTTAAGTGTGGTTGTATGTCTGGGACCTTAATCTAATAGCCCTGGTAAGATGAGAAGACAACAGACCCTTATACTAGCTGGGTCTCTTTCTTGTACGAACTCAGAGTGGAATAGCTGTAAGCAGTAGTCTATTTGGCAATACACCCTGCTCCCACTGACCTTGGAGACAGCCCCTTCCAGTGGATGCTCACATATCTGATCTCATGCTGTTCCTAATCTAAGCCCTCCCCGATATGTAGGGTGCTGGGATGCCTCTGGGAAGCTGGCTTACATAAACAATTACAAAAAGAGAGAGAGTCAAAATATCTGTCAGTCTCTCTCAGGCACACATTCAGGCCATATAAGGACACTAGAAGGAAACCTCTACAGGCTGAGGCGAGAGGCCTCAGGCGAAACCAATCTTGCTGACATCTTATTTGGATTTCCATCCAGTCTGTGCGTTTTGTCATGGCGGTCCATGCAGACTCCTGCACAGTCCTCCAAGCCACTGCACTGTTCCTTTGATATGTCCTCCTCAGCCACTGAGCATTTCTCTGCTTTCTAGCACCAGACATTACATGACATTTGATTCTTTCTTGGCCATGGTGGGCAGACCGATGGATCGTCTTTGAAAACGTGAACCTCCAAATCCGTGAGTGTGTGGGTTGACAGTATTCAGTCCGGACAGCACTGCCTTCCAGGAGTAGCAAGAGGAAAGTTTTTGAAAAGACACTTTTGTATTCTTGCCCATTGAAAGAAGCATTGAAAAGACTCATAATTGAAATTCACAGAAATGAAGATTTGTTTCTCGGGCGAGAATGGTTTGCTTCTCTCTGTCTCTGCACAGCAGAGATAAGTGGGAATGGTCCAGCGTTGCCATGGGTGGATTTAAAGTGGAGGGTAGAGGAATCCCTGGATGCATGCAGTGAGGCACATGCTGGTAGACAAGGGAACAATGATGCTCACGTGTTCCCTGATCTCAAAGGATCTGCCACAGGAATAGCTTCTTGCCAATAAGGAAGGTGAAAGAGATTACTTAGAACATGCAAAGGCTTTTTTTGTGTGTGTGTGCTGGCAAGTAAATCAGAGGACTGGTTTATTGACTCGACTGTTGGTTAGATTTGTGTTTTAATTAATTTTTACATAGATACATAAAATGGAGTTCTTTAAGAATTTGTGTGTGCCATCCTAGGGAGAGGCCACGCTGATGATCTCTTTATTATTCCAGGTTAATATATATGTGCCACCAAAGGAATATAATGGCTAGATTTAAACGGAGAAAAGCAAAATGACTCAGAAAGGATAAATCTGACTTAGCAAGGTCACCGGGGAAAATAATTAAGTGGAAGAAATGAGATCCAACAGAAAAACAAGCAAAGGCGGCGTGGAAGTTGGAAGACTTGAGAAACCCAGTGAGTGGTCCAAGGCCATCACACGTGGTACCACACATAAGCAAGGTCAGAAGAACCTATGGCTGAAGAGCTAGAACACCCTTGTGTTGGGCCTAAAGCTGTCTGTCTAGACACTGCGGAGCAGACAACAAAGAAGGTGACTGGGAGAGCTCAAAAGCATCACTCCAAGGAATCTTCCTGCAGGCTTCCTGCTCTCTAACTTGCTTCATATGCGTGATGGTTGGTCTTGGCTGTCAACTAAGGCTTGGATTTAAAGATGTCTAGAGAGGTTGACATTCACTTGAGTGTTCATGTGTGGTGGGATGAGAATGGCCCCCATAGGCTCATCTATTTGAATACATGGTCCCCAGTTGGTGAAACTGTTTGGGAAGGATTAAAAGACATGACCTTGTTGGTGGTGTTATTCCACTGGGGGCTGGTTTTAAGGTTTGTGCCATTCCTAGTCTCTCTCTTTCTCTGTCAGTCAGTCTGTCTGTCTATGTGTTTCTCTCTCTGTCTCTGTATGTCTCTCTCTCTCACACACACACACACACACACACACACACACACACACACAGACACAGACACACACACACACCTGTGGATCAAAATATAAGTTCCCAGCTACTATTCCAGTGCCATACCTGCCTGCTGCCATGCCCCCTGGCATAATGGTCATGGACTCGAACCCTCTGAAACTGTAAGATGTAGATTACTCTTACTTCAGTAAGCTGCCTTGGTCATGGTATCTTATCACAGAAGAGAAAAGGAACTAAGATAACATGAGCTGGGGTTGTGGAGGGGATGGGGGTGCCATCATCCAATAGGCTGAAGAAAGAAAAAGGCAGTGTTAAGCAAAGGTACAAGCCCCCATTCCTCCTGGGAACACCGACAACAGGTCTAGATTCCAGCTCCTTTGGACTTTCAACATGGATTCAGTGCTAGAACCTTTCCAGGGAGTTTCCAAGGGTTTCCGCACTGGATTAGAACTGCTGAAGCAGATAGCTTTATAAATGAGTATCTGCAGTGATCTATCTCGGTGTCTCCGGTATACACACAGCCACTGCTGGGCCATCAGTCACCCTGTCATGTAAAGAAATCCAGCAAATCCCTTTCATAGCATACATACGTGTTTTTATTGGTCTGCTTTTCTAAAGAACCCTGTCTAACGCAACACGAGAGCCCCCAAGGCCCTCCCAGCTTAGCTCTGTGCTTAACTCACAAGCTCCACGTGCCCTTTGCTCTTTTTCAATGTATTTGTTCATGACTGGGGTTTCTCAAAATCTTCCAGAATCCTTGAGAAAAGTGCTCTGTGTAATGATTAACAGCCAGGGGATTTTTCTAGTTGTCTAGCTACAAGACTTTGGAATTTTCAAGCTAGGTACGCTGAGTTAAGCTATGCCCTAGCTATTATTTAGGTCTCAATGGGACAAACCACATAACCTTGTGGTAAGTGGGGCACAGGGATCATCTACACTTTACCTGCATGATACCAGGTCTGGATCTCACTGAATTGATGTCCTGATCGATGATCCCTTGTGGGAATGGGGAAGATTGATTTGCCTACGCTTTTGGATTAAGTAGTTAGAAGGAGACCAGCCCTCCTTTCTTGGAGGTGAGACAGATTGTGGGAGTTAATCTATAATAGAAGGCCATAGCTTGCAGACAGAAAGGTGAACAGGTATATATGACAGAACCTGAATCTTTGAGAGATGGCAGGTACAGTATAGAAACATCTGGATACCGGATGTCCTAAGGAAGGGCTGGGGATGCAGTCCCTCCATGACTATTCAACTTGATGGAACACACATCCAAGGATCACTATGTGAAGGCTAAGAGCCCATCCAAAATGGTGTAGCTAACCCTGGTGCTGAAGCTGAGCCTCTTTGCTGATGGCCTGGAAAGTTTCCACAGTCCTTTTTATAAAGGAAAGAAGCAGAAGGTGGCTGTCCATCACTTCCCCAGCCCACTATGGATGCCTTTCTATCGAATGTGAGAAAACTCTTTTTGCCACCAATCTTTCTGAATTTTGAGTCTTGCATCTGAGGATTAGTCAAGGCAACAGAGAGAACATTTTGAATGACCTACTATGCCAGAAATTAACTTTTTAGATTCTAGATTCTGGGAAAGTCTGTGGCATGCCCAAGGGTGTAAAGAGCTGGTGAGAGGAAGGCAGATAAATATGAGTATTTACTAACCAGTAGGGAAATATGCCAATGTCTCCCCCAAGCAGAGTACCTGGGCACCATGCATACTGGTCCTCCCTGTATAGGGAGGTGGTTCTGATGTTTTGATGGGGAATTTGTGTTTACTGATTGTCTTAGTCAGGGTTTCTATTCCTGCACAAACATCATGACCAAGAAGCAAGTTGGGGAGGAAAGGGTTTATTTGGCTTACACTTCCATACTGCTGTTCATCACCAAGGAAGTCAGGACTGGAACTCAAGCAGGTCAGAAGGCAGGGGCTGATGTGGAAGCCATGGAGGGATGATCTTTACTGGCTTGCTTCCCATGGCTTGCCCAGCCTGCTCTCTTATAGAACACAAGACTACCAGCCCAGGGATAGTACCACCCACAAGGGGCCTATCCCCCTTGATCACTAATTGAGAAAATACCGCACAGCTGGATCTTGTGGAGGCATTTCCCCAACTGAAGCTCCTTTCTCTGTGATAACTCCAGCTGTGTCAAGTCGACACAAAACTAGCCAGTACACTGATGCTAAAGGTCCTCAGCCCAAATTGGTTTTTGTTCTATCTATAAAGATGGCAGTGGCCAATGGCTGGGTGGAAATAAAGAGGTGGGACTTCAGGTTCCCACAGGCTCAGAGAGATGAAGACAATTGAGATACTTGGAGAGGGAGATAGAACCGACTTGAAACTACAGGGAAGACCTTCCAAAATGTAAGTGGAAGGGAAAAGCATCCTGAAACGTCTTGGGCGGCAAGACTGATGGGCTTCCCAGAAGGTAACTGCGCAACTGAGCTGAGGGCAGATTTAGAGATGTTGAGCTAGAAGTGAAGATAAAGGCACGCTAACCATGGAAGGCGTAGAAGAGCCCAGCCACAGAGCCAATAAACCAGTTTTAAAAAGAGCTAACGTGTGTATGTCTTTATCCATGGATCTGAGATAGCTCCTGGGAGGGTGCATGTGTGCTATCAGCCAGGAACACAATGGTGTAGACAAAACTACACGCTATGTCCTTGTACACACCATACCTGCAGTCTGCACAGGTGGCCTTCCCTTATCACTCCTGTCATGGCTTTAAAAGTATGCTGTAGCTCTGAAACCCCAGAACTTTAGCTGGGGTAAAGATCAAAGAGTAACATGCTTTAACTCAGATATCTCCATGTCTCCATGCTGGGACAGCTCAGCCCACATGCCTCCTGCATGAACAGAGAAGCTAAAAGGAAAAGACCCCACACAGTCTGCCCCTTTCCATGGAACCATACGTAAGGCAAGTCTACATACCCTGCCTCCTGTTTTAAGGCCAAGATCTGCCTTGCCCGAAAAGAAAATATTTACTAATTTTAACTACAGTCCTCCTGCTTCTGGGCAAGTGAATGTGAGTTGACTTGTAGATGGCAAAATGAGAGTATTTTCATAACCACAGCCCCCATTCACAGTTTCCACAAAACTCTTGCTCATCTACTTGATGGCACTTACAATCTTATAGTCTTTACTTTTAATGAAGTCTGTGGGACCCAGAAACAGGACCATGGATAACAAAGTCTGGTTGCTCCTGAGGGAGGAGCTGGGTGGGATGTTTTGTCAGCTTGTAACCAAATGAGAAACACAAAGACCCAGGGACCACACAACTGAGTCATCTTTACTCCAGAAAGATGAAGCTGGATTTTCCCAAAGAGTTGCTAAGTTGTGATGATTAATGTTATGTGTTCAGTTGGCTGGTCTATGATGCTTGGCCAAACATTACTCTGAATGATGCTGAGTAAGAGGGGGATGGGTGAGGGAGACAGAGGCAGGAGAGAGGGAGACAGAGAGAGAGGGTGGGGGAGAGAGAGGGAATGAATGTCTGAAGTTTTAAAGGAGCAAAAAAAGCATGGAAACATTCCACATTTTGAATGCTTGCACTTCAAAGCTATGCCAGTCACTGTTTAGAAATTATACCCCCAAAATTTTGAAGAGCAGGATATCTTGTAAACATGATTCAAACAGAAAGGTTGGCAGATGTTGGGCTGACCTTACTGGTATGAAGATGGCCTCAAGTTCAAACCCTTTCCAGGAAAATGATTCAAATGGAATTCGCGTTATAAGCTATTGGGCCTTAAAATTCAGTCTTGCAAAATTTGAGATCAGATTTCCAATGAGGAAGGATTCTTTCTGGGCTGAGCAAAGGCTTCTTATTCATTGGTGGTACGGCTGGCTGGTTGAGTCCCTAACCAGTTCCCAAGGGCATCAACTGGACTCATTCTTCAGAGGGTTCTGGAGGAGATAACAAAAGTCTTGGATCAAGAGCTGGGGAGATGGCTCGGTCACTAAGGTGCTTGCAACATAAGCATGGGGATCTGGGTTTGATTCCCAGAGTTCACATAAAAATGTCAGTGTGCTATCGACCATGCTTGAAATCCCTGCTTTGCGGAAGCAGAAACAGAAGCCTGGGACTTGCTGGCTAGTTAAAGTAATCAATCAGTAAGCCCTGGGTCCCAGGGAGAGTCCCAGCCTCAAACAAAAATGGTGAGTAGCATCCTAGCGAATGATACCAAAGGTTAGTCACTGGCCCTCATACCTGTGTGCACACACTAGCATGCACACTTATCATATAGGTAGACCTCTACATTCATGAACACACACAAACATAAATCCACACGTATGTTAGCACATAGTATCTTAGTTACCTTTCTACTCTTGTGATGAAACATGACCAAGGTAAGTTCTAGATGGTTTATTTGGGGTTTACTGTTCCAGGAGAGTTGGAGTCTATCCCTATAGTGGCAGGGAGCATGTCAGTAGGCAAACATCTTCCCACAAGGCAACACCTTGCCTTCTAATCCTTCCTAAACAGCCACCACCCGTGGACCAATTGTTCAAATGCCAGAGACTTATTGGTGCCGTCTCATTCCAGCGCAGAGTCTGTGAGTTCCTCCTGATTTTGGGTAACCAACTCAGTAGTTCCTACACAGCATCCATGTGCTCCGACCCACATTGTTCCCACACATTTAGAAAAGCAAAGAAAAAAACCACCACTGGATGGTAATCAAATTAACCAACATAATGAGAGAAATTTATAATTAAGTGAGCTAATGTATGTAAGAAAAGAAAGTGCTTAGCACATAGCAACCACCAATTGTGTAATTTCAGTACCTTTTCTTACTTTTTTTTTTTTTTAAAGATAATTTATTTTGTAAATTGGTCTGATGAAAAGAGAATTCTCAGGCTGTGGGGTAGAAACGGGACTGCAAGTGCCATAATCCCATACCTGGAGGCCAGAGAGAGCAGCAGGGGTCCTGCGCTGTCACTTTCCGTGTTATTCCCTTGAGACAAGGTCTCTCCCTGAATGCAGAGGTAGGCTAGCAGCATCCCCTGCAGTCCTGTAATTCTGAACAAATGACAAGAAACCCGGAGCTGGGATAACAGTGTGCATAGCCACGCCCAGATTTTTGGGTGATTGGGAATCCAAACTGAGGTCTACATGCTTAGACAGCAAGCTCTACCACCCACAGAGCCATCCCCAACCTACAAGTTAATTTCCATATAGATGTCTGTTTCTTTTTTTTTTTTTTCAGGACCCAAACCTTTTCTGTTAGCTGGCTCTGCTAAGTGGCGAGGGAGAGAAAGAAAGACAAACTCATGTTAACTTCAGCAAGAAGAGAGATTTCATTGGTTTATATAATCGAAAACTCTAGAATCTTCTATTTGATTAGCTCTGCACCCTCCACATTTCTGACAGCTCTAGGCCAAGTGTCCTGGAAGATGTTTGGATCACTGAGGAGGGAATCTGGCTGTGTCTCAAAGACTCACCTCTTTGACCAGGGAGGCAGGGTTGGGGGACAGTGTCACAGGGACCATACAGAGGGAATAGCAATATCCCTCAAAGAAAGAGGCAGAGTCTGCTCCACTCTGTCTCCTGTGTGACTGACAGGTGGCTTCTGACACTGCAGACTGTGTCCTCAATGCATCCAACATGGAATCCTGTGTTTAATTCTGGGTTTAATTCTGGGTCTTCAATTCTACTTCATTGATCTACCTACCTGCCTGTGTCTTTACCAATACCATGCAATTTTTTTTATCACTATTGCTCTGTAGTACAGCTTGAGGTCAGGGATGGAATCCCATGTTGGATTGTGAGCCAGCAGATGGATGTCCCTCCCAAGATGGATTTCACTCCCCTGAGAGGGTGAATGGAATTCATCGGGGTATCAAGGACCTGCCAGGCTCTCACGGTGTCTCCTTGAGATGCACTGTGATTTGTTTATCTGAGGCTCTGACGACCACATGTTCCTGCCCACCATTTTTATATCTGTTCTCAGCAAGGAACCAGCTCTGAAAATAAGAAGGCCGTTGGTGACAACAGTCCACAACTTAGTCTTGTTAGCTTGCAGGCTGGAGCCTCTTTCTTACCATTTGTCGAGAGTTTGGGGGTTTCCTCATCGCATCTCTCAGGCCCCCCAAAGATGGTTTCGAGGGCTCACGGGCAGGGAAAGATGATTTGTTAATCTCTTTCATTTTTTTTTTTTCACATGGGCTGTTGAGTCACTTGAAACACTTTAATTGCTTCCTGTTATGAGACCAGTGGAAAAGGACGAATGAATTCAACCATTCATTTGGAAATGTAAATGCTAGCTGGATAGAGAGGAAAAAAAAAAAAACCAAAAAACAAGCCTTGTTTTTCACAAACAGCAGCCAAAAAGTGTCCCGGGCTTCCACTCTTGCCAGCACCAGCACCAGCACCATCATCACCATCATCACCATCACCACCACCATCATCATCATCATCATCATGTTTAGGGGCATTTTACATTTTGGAAATTATTTATATAACATGGGTGATTCAGGTGTCAACAGTTTCTTCTTTGCTTTTCTTTCCTAAGGTCTCATTTCAGGCTCTGTATTTTACCCCTTGACTTGGGGTAGAGAGAGTCCCCAAGAAAAGTTCCTGATGAATCTAGCTCAATTGGCACACAGCAGTCCCGTAGGATGGCCGAGTCCAGAGATGGAAGAAAGGAGGTGCTTGGAGCCCAGATGTTTCTGCATATCTCACCCCCACCCCCAGTCTTCCTATTCTATGATTTGATTTAAAAACTTGGTTCCTGCCTGGGTTTGAGGCCCAAAAGAATACAAGTTTTCTTACCCTGGGAGGAACTGGCCTTTATAGGGGTATTGTTCAAAAAAGGTTTTTCCTTTCCCCACTCTGGGCACCAGACTACAGTTTACAATCGAATCAACTCAGAATGTCTGCCAGAAATGCTTTTGGCTGAAAATAATGGAAAATATGACAAGAAGTTTCTGAGACACTTGGTCAGTTGTCACTGAAAAAAACAAAGTCTGGAGCCAGTAGGTGGGCCTTGTTGTACCAGCGGGACTCGCAGTGTCAGTGAGTAGACTTTTAGCTTCTCTCAAGTGGTCTTGTAACTGCCCGTGACTATCTTTTACACTTCCCAATATGCCACCCTATTTCTGGGAAGATAAAGGAAGGGAAATGTCCTATTTCCCACATGTTTTGATGTCTCATGGCCAGAAACTAAGTCACAGAACATCTATACAAATAATGAGTCTGGCAGGGCAAGCCTCCTTTTACTCTTGGAACAAAATGGAGTTTCCTTTGCTAAGACTGAAAGAGGGAGGATGTTGGGTAAGCAGCCAGCACTGTCTGCCACACTGGTGCTGGAGTTTCTCTTTAGGTCTTTAACGTATTCCGGAAGTTCTCTAATTTGAAAACATATAAAGACAGTGAGATTAGTTGGGATTGACAAGCTTATCCTACAGAATTAAAGTTCTCATAATTACCCAAGAACAGAAAGGTCCCAAACTCCAGCTTGTGGCAGCAGCAACAGTGAAGTCAGGCTGTGAGAGTTCCTGACCTCTGAGAGGCAATGAGAAAAGTCTTAGCAAGGTACTGAGAGGCAATGAGAAAAGTCTTAGCAAGGTACAGCTCCAGGGTGTGTTTCTATTTGGACCATCTCATTCCTTGTCATCCACCCTCTTGTTCTCTTGCCCTCTTGTTCTCAGTCATATACAAAACACATGGGCACACTGTATTTTCTCTGCCTGTCTCATTCATTCATTCATTCATTCATACATTCATACATACATACATTCACCTACTCCACTCCTACTTTTATTCATTCAACTTAAGTTTTCTGAATTAAATCAAGCAACAGTCTTACAACAATACTTATTTTTTTTTTTATCTTTTGCTAGACTATTGCTAAGGCTGTTGCACAGGTCTGTGTAAGCATCCTCTTAGTGTACTTGCAAAAGGACATTTTTCTTTCCCCACATCAGGGTATGTGGCTAGTTTCTCTGCTCCCGACAAGTTGCAATCCTCAACTTGAGTGGAGGCATTCTGTATCTGCTGTGGTGTGGCCATGACCACAGTGCTTTTTGATTGAGGGGTTACTTGGGAAATTCTCTTTAAGAGCTAGCTCTGACTGTGTAGGGTAGTGCAGTGTTCAGAGATGGATAGTTGAACCGTGACTCTCGTCCTTTAACCAGCACAGTCAGCTCTGAGTCCCATGAGGGTAGGTGGTGTCTCTATTTTCATGCAGAGAGAACACAAGAACAAGAAAGAAAATATTGAAACAGCACTGCATTCCTCTCAGAGCTCAGACACAGACGTCTGGACCGTCACCCAACCTTCCCAATAATCGTCCTACTTTTCCCAGAAATGGAGGGGGTTTTCCATCCTGTAGGAACAGGAAGTGTGCACTGAGGTGACTACTTAGCTCCACCCATTCTAGGACAAGGCCACAGACCACACGTCGGCATGAGCAATAGATGCTTGTTTCTCAAAATTCTAGAAACCCGAGCCCAAGATCAAGGTGTCTCCACAGGCCCCAGCTGAATGGCCATGAGAGAGTAAAGGGCACAGAGGAGGAAAGCCAGGGAGGAGGTGGCTTGGTGGCTCTTGTGTTATGACAGTCACCCCCAGCTCAGAGGCTTCTAAATAGTCATCCTTTCCCCTTTCTTCAAGATTCTAGCAGGGACTTCCTTCATCTTATCAAGCTTTGGTCTTGTAGGTGTAGACTGGAGGCTTTGGCCTCAGAAAACAGAAGCCATGGTCCTCTTCCATGTGCCCTCTCCTCCTCTGAGTCCTCTCCTGGGGTCTGGTCTGCCCCACAGAAAATGTGACCCCTCTAGCAACTCAAAGTTCTCCAAAGATCACAGGCCCTCTACTACCCAAGCTCAGAAATTCAAAAGCAGCATCTCGTTTCCTTACAGTTCTCTCCATCAGAGGCCAAACTCCAACCAGGAGGAAGGCAGTGGAGATACAGATGCCATGGGACCTAGTGTCCCCCAGAAGAGACAAGAGCTCACCGGACGGAACTGCCTCTTTCCAGCTTCAGTTGTGGCTGGCATCAAACCTCCAACAGAAAGAAGCAACTCTGCCTTCAGGCCTGTGGGATTCAATACTGGATTGTATACGACTTTAGAGTCAAACCCAGAGCCACGGAGACCTGCACGATAATGCACTCACTTCCTCTTCTCCATATTCATTTTAAATAATCCTTCCCTTGGACTGAAGACAAAGCCTTCCAGGAGCATTTGAAGTAAATTCAGGGGAATGTTCTTGATCTGCTCTGGCCAAAGAGGACTTCGTGGCCACCTGTAGCAGAGGCTTATTTAAACAAAATGTGTTGATTATTTTTAGCATAACTTAAGCCCCGGGAGACTAATGAGGTGTTAACAGTGCGTGTTAATTATGTGGTTTCTGTTGTCTTCATTAAAGCTAAGATTCTCAATCCTATTTGCCACCTGAAATCCCAGGAGAGCCCCGTCACTTCTCTGACCCGGCATACTTTAGTTCCCTGTGGTTCATGCAATCACAGAGACAGAGTTCCATTCCCCTGAGGAGAATCAGTTGAGTGGCTCACACATTCGGGAGACCTTGGGTTCCCCCTTTCTCAGCCCTTTCCATTTTTAATCTCCGTTATTAGTTGTTAGATCTGACAGAAAGTTCACTGTGCAGGAAGCTGGCGACAGGAGCTCACACTGGATCATTTAGGACTGACTGTCCTTCACAGAAAAATACAAAAAAACAAAAAACAAAAACTGCCAGAGAGGCTGAAAACCAGGAGGAAGTCGGAATCATCTGCCATTGCTTTTCCTAAGCATTTTAATTAACCAAAGAAGTGTGTTGCAGACGAGTGTGGTTCTGATTATTTTAAACTTCTGCAATCTATGCTGGAGCTCTGTCCCGAGTGACAATATGTCCCATCCAGAATATCTTTCCTTACAAGAGATAATCACCTGTCGTAGGACTCATTTGAAGGTGCAGTGAGCAGCCCGTTCCTGGCTCTGTCTACATTGCCAGCGCTTGAGACTGGGCTTAGTGATGGTGTTAGAAGCGTTATTGCCCGTCCAAGAGGTAATGGGGTTCTTAATGATGGCCTCATCGGGGTATATGAAGTTGTAATGAAAATAGCAGGTGAACGTGATTGGCAAACAGAACATTATGAGTCTCCTTAGTAATTAGAGTCATCTAAAAATGGAATGGGCTGTCACGGGAGGTGGAGAGTCTGCTGTCAAAGAGCCAGGGACACAGAAGTGGGGATCTTTTTCAGGTAAGGTTGCAGTCAGTCTTCTGCATGCGCACGGGCATGTGCCTCTTCCAGCTGTTATCTGGAGCCTCTGATTGTTCTAAGTCCATAGAAGCCAGAGGTCTTGACTTTAGTGATTTATAAAATAGAGCGCAGTATAGCAGAATATTGAACAGAACTGGGTTCAAATTCCTGCTCTGGCGCTTGCCAGCCATTCCCCCAAACCCTGAGCAGCTGACATCAACTCTCTGAGCCCCCCGTAAATGAGCACTGGAATATATTGCTTCCAGGGCTATTGTAAGAGTTAGAAATAATGACTTTAAAATACGAGGCCTACGATAAGCACTCAATAAATCACTGCTTTAGTGGCCCTTAGGAGTCTAATTCTTTTTCCTTTTCATTCTCTCTCAATGATACAGTCAGGGTTTGTAAAACCAGGGGGAAAATGGAAGGATCATAAGATACAGCTGCAGTGTGTTAGTTAGCACTTGGTCAGACAAACAAAGCAGGCCAAACCTACCTATGTCATAGAGCCTCCCACTCCAGCAAGAGGCTGGCAGGGCCCCCATCCAGGAAAGGATCAGCACATTGCTGAGTGTCTGCCAAGTGACAGACACTGGCATATGCCATCCCCTTCCGTTGTCATACCTGTTTGAGAAGTAAGGGTGGACATCTATCTTACAGAGGAAGAAGGTGTCAAAGAGAAGTCCCAGGCCTACACAAGGGACATTTGGGTGTCTCCTGGATCGAACCAGCTGGATCTGCAACCAAATCATCCTTGAAATTTTGTGCCGTCCACTATTCACAGTGTGGTGTCAACCTGGCCACCCAGAGATGCTCCCACTTTACTGGATAAGATAATGGTGGGCCAATCAGTGAGAACCTATGGAGTATATCCTCAGCTTACAGATTCTAAAAGTCTTGTGAGTGGCCATTTACTTATTCGTGTGTGTGTGTGTGTGTGTGTGTGTGTGTGTGTGTGTGTGCGTGTGTGTATGCAGATACACTTACCATGTGTGTTCATGTGTCCGCCAAAGTTCATGTTGGATGTCTTCCTCCACCACTTCTCCACATTACATTTTGAGACAGAGGTTCTCACTAAGCCTGGATCTTCCCTGTGAAGCTGGGCAGGCTGAGCACGATTCCCCAGCATCTGTCTCCAGCCTCCAACACTGACGTTGCAGGTATATGCTTCCCTGCCCAGCTTCTTATATGACAGTCAGGATCCAGTGATCCATCTAACCAGCCCAACTAGCCTATTCTTTACCCATTTACCATAGACTTTATAGAAGGGATATGTGGTCTTAATAAACCTTTATATCACCCTTTGCATGCATGGCTAAAAATTTGAATATATACAAAATTGTGTGTAAAATCAAGTTGCCCTCGCCTGGACTCATCTTTCAGGCACCGACTGATCTCCGGAGACACTTTCTCACTTCTTATTTGTAGCCTTCCTGAGGCTTGAGGGTTTGTCTTGTTAATTGAGATAAAGTTCTTGCAACATCTAACTCCCCATTCTAAAGTGTGCGATTCAGTGGCCTCTGGTTCTTGTGAAACACTGCCCCACCCCTCTCTCCAGTATCAAAACATTTTTATCACCCTGGAAATGAAACCACGGAGGCCAAAATTACCCGTTTAGTAACGACTCCTGTTTCTCCCTCCTCCTCACTTCTGCACCCCCCCTACCCCCTCCCCCCGCCTCTTTCTCTCTTCATGGATCTGCCTATTATGGGTTCGTTGAATGGATGGGACACTCGAACAAGTGGCCCCTTGCGTTTAAATTTCTTCATGCCACGGTTTCCTGGGAGTAGACTGCTTCTTGGTTAACTTGTTGTTGTTTACTGGTGATGGATTTTGTTTTATTTTAGCTTATTTAATATACATACTCACTGAGCATGTTGGCCAGCATTGGGGAGGCAGAAGCAGGTGGATGTCTTCGGAGAAAGCTTAGTTTATGTAGTGAGGTCCAAGCCAGACCAGACCCTGTGTCAAAAGAAAACAAAACCAACAACACAAACCAACAAACAAACCACCAAGACACAGGCTCACTGTGTGGTTCAGGCGGGCTTTGAATTCACAGTTTGTACTGCCCCAGCCTGGGATTATAAATAGGTACACACCACGCCCAGTCCTTAACGTGTTTTTTGAGGGTCATTCAAGTTGGAGCATTCATCAGGACCTCACTCATTTTTATTAATATATTCTAATTAGCACATAGTAATTATGCATTTTATGCAGGACGGTGTGACATTTCAAGACATGGCTACAATGTATAACAATCAGAGGAGGGCAATTAGCATACGTATCACCTCAGACACATGTCATTGCTTTGTGTGGAGAACATTCAAAATTCTTCTTCTTAGCTCTTTTGCAATATTTAATTGACTGTTGTCAAGTGTAACCATGCTCCTGTGCAATCAAGTATTGGGTGTGACTCCTGTATCCAACTGGCAACAACCTGTTGCCATCCCTGTCTCTCCCTCAGCCTTCCCAGACTCTGTGTCTCTGAGATAAACTTTGGCTTCTACACATGAGAACATGCAGTATGTGTCTTTCAGGGTCAAACTTATTTCACGTGACACTTCATTCCTTTGTAGGGATGGTTGATATTCTACTAGAACCAGGCACACCATCTGTTTTCTCCTTCATCCACCGGGGGACATTTTCACCCTGTCACTGTTTGGATAATGCTCCTATAAGCACTTGTGTATGATTTCCTGAGTGACTGCATGTTTGTGATTCTCATGGTTATATATCTGTGAGTGGAATTTCTAGGTTATGTGCTAATTTATGCTTAGAAACCGAGAAGTTGAAATTAGGTATGTGTTTGGTAGCACTAGGATCCAAACCCCGGCCTCATGAATACTAAGAGAATGTACAAGCTGAGCTACAACCACCAGCCTTCCCGTTGTTTCTCAGTGCACATAATCCCCTCACCTTAGCTCTCTGTAGACAGGCTACACACCCTGTGTTGAGCTTCGTCTTACTCGCCTGACAATGGGGTTTAGAGTTCTTTAGGCGGTGTGTTAGTAAATGTTTAACAACCTGCTTTTTCGAGGTGCAAATTCCTCTGGGATAACTCCCAGTGTGGCTGGCCTCAAGCCATATGCAAGACCACTGATGGCCACATTAGAAAGAGACAGTAGCGCAATAGCCTCATGAAGGGATCCAAGCTGGCTTATGGTGAACTGCCGGATCCTTCCATACCTGAGCAGGAGGAGCGGCCTCATTCATTTTTATGAGTGCGTCGCACACCACTTTAGGATGCGCTATAATTCTTTAACCTGTCCCTGATGGCGCACACTTAGCTGGCTTCCACTCTTTTCCTTCCACAAACTAGGCTTTAATGGATAATCTCATGCGTGTATCGTTTTGCTCATGTGCAAATAGAGCAGTAGACCAGGCTCTCGTGACATCCTAAGAATCGCCACGGGAAGACATTCTCAAAAGCCAATTTACTCCTTCCTTGGACAAGTCTGGCTCATAGGACGATTGCCTCCTGGAGCAGCCTCTGTTTTTGTCCCACTTTCCTTGTGAGTAAAGCTGATATAAATTAACTCGCCACTTGCCAACATCAAAGCAAGGTCGTCAGACTTCGAAACGAAATAGAAAAGTGTGGCTTTTTTTTTTTCCTGGAAGATAGGAATTAGTGTCAATATAAAGTACCATCACTCACATGGGGCGAACTAAAGAACTTTCCTAGTGCCACAGTGGGAAGAACTCATACCTGGCACCCAGTGTCCCTGCAGGAGAGGTGTGTCAAGGTGAGACTCCCAGCAGAGGGGTTGGTTAATTAGGAAATAGGATTAATGTGATTTAGCCGCAGTTCTTATGCAGATTTAAGAATTCTAGACTATGTTTCTCTACAGCACCTGTACTTGAGAATGATCTAGGAAGTCTTTACAAACTTAATTCCCTAGCCCATGGCCACAATTTATCCAATCAGGCAACACACCAGCAAACCAGGCATCTATATGTTTCAGAGAGCCTGTGGAGAGGTTCGGGCATGGTTGAGAAGAGATGATAAGGAAACCTCAGACTTGGTAACACATCTGTCGGGGTTATCCGGGGCCTCAGGACCAACAGAGTGTGTGCATATAAACAGAAGAGATCGATTTTAAGGAATTAGACACTGTCAAGTCCAAATCTTGCGGAGCAGGGCCACCGCAGGCTGCAGGTCTAGTGAGAATCTGTACTGCAGTTCAAATAAAAAAGCCTGAGCTAGGGAGAGATGGCTCAGTGCGTTAGAGCACTTCCTATACACCTGTGAGGACCCGGGTTCAGATCTCTGGCACCCACGTGACAATCCAGACCTGTGGAGGGAAGGAAAGCAAACCGGACTGCTGGGATGGTGTGCTTCAGGCTCAGGGAGAAACTGTCACAGTGAGTAAGGCAGACAGGAAGAGGGTAACCGATGCCCTTCCGGGCCTCTGTCATGCGTACACTTTGATCTCTCTCTCTCTCTCTCTCTCTCTCTCTCTTTCTCTCTCTCTCCTTTCCTCTCTCCTTTCTACCCTCTCTGCCTCTCTGTCCATCCAAGAAAGGCACTACCCTGGTTTCACTAGCAGTTAGCTAGGTAGCCTATTCTAGAACGTCATACAAATGAAAGGGAGCTAAGCACTCTTACCTGCAGAGCCATCCTTCAGCCCCCTACTTACCCTTTTAGTAGCTTTAGGATATGAGATAGCGCGCTTTATTTCTTATCTCATAGCGGCCATTTTGATCTCTCTCCCTTCTTTTGATTAGCTTTGCTTGACTTTAAACAGCCTTTCTAAATAATCCAGTCTGGATTAAAAAAAAAAAAATCTATCACGTGTTTCTGTTTTCTGGCTTATTGACTTATGTTTTGGATTGTCTCTCTTCCTCTACATACGTGTGATGTTCGCTCCTATGTCTTCATTTGTTCACTCGTGGCTGTTTAATACCCAAGTTTTCGTACTTTTAACATACAAATAGATATAAGCATTAAAGTTGTTTATCTTCCTCTAAGAGCCATTTTGGTTCCACTGCACAGGTTTTCATGTTTTGCTTTTATTATTTTTATCCACAAATATTTTCTCCTTTCCCTGTGGCTCCTTCTATTGGAGACACAGCATTTGATTTCCCTGTATTTTGAGGATTTTCCAGACGGTGCCTTGATTTCTACCTTAGCCTCTTGGCAGGCAGGTGACATCTCTTAGGCTTTAGTGAGCCCAGTGTTTTGAGTGCACTAGAACTTTGCAGTTTCTTGGGAATATACCAACTGAGTTGTGTGGACTTACAGTGTCTTTGACTCATCTATCTATATTCGGGTTGGTTTGCTTATAAACAACTAAGAGGGCTATTTTCTTCTACTGTTCAATTCTTTGGATTTTGTTCTGCCTCGAGTTTTATAGGCTCTCATTTAATATATTCTGAGCTTCATTCCTGCATATTTACAATTGTGAGTGTTATGGTGATGCCTTTCTGGTGGCTGTGTATCATTGTGCAACATTTGGTTGTGGCTACAGCCACGTCTTGGCATTTATTTCGACTGATATCTATCTGTTAATACACATAGCCATTTTGCACGGTAAAACTTTCTTTCACTCCTTTACTGCCAACCCACCTGTGTCTTTACAGTTGATATTTCTCTCTAAGAAGGAGCAAAGATCTGGGTCTTGTTTTGTTCTCCAAGCCGAGAATGGGTCACCCCACCACGGCCAGTTGGAAGGGTTTCTGGGAAGCAAGTCTCCACTTTGCAGTTTGAGAGAAGGGGGGAGGGCAGTGAGAAGATGCATAAATATAGCTGCCGGGTCTAAGAAATGTTTATTAACTATGAAACACATACACTGAAGACTGTTTCTCTTTTCCCCAGTGGAGAGTTCCATGCAATTATTTTGAAGAAATAAGCACGGAATTAGATACGCTCATACTTTCCCAGACCGTACTGCTCTGTTGTTTACAGTTGGCAAAGCACAAAGAGATAGAGCTCTGTCACAGTCCTGCCAGGGCCACAGAACGGAAGGACACTCAGAATCCGTGAGAAATGTAACTTGGAGGGATTTGGATGTGGTGTTTTCTGGTGGAGTCGGGTGTTTTCTGGTGGAGTCGGCTGTTTCCATTGTCCTTCTGGTCAGAAAAGGCCTTTCACTTCTGTTTCTCCTCACGCCCTCATAGCTGGAGAAGTAGGGGACACACTCACAGCATAGAGGGTTATGCGGACACTTTGAAAGGGCTTCTGGGAAAGCAAGTCTTGGCAGGATATAACAGGCACCAGTGTGTAGTAGGCCAGTCTTCACCCAGAGGCAGCGCCTTGGTTTTAAGATGAATGACAAGTCTTGCTTAGCCAGCGCCCGGCAGACAAAGGGTGTTTTATTTCTATTCAGAAAAATGGTGCTTATTTCCTTCCTGTCCACCTTGTCAGGGAGGTGCAACTTTCCCCTCGATTATCCAAATGTGGTTAGACCAAAGGACAAGTCCCAGGACTCAGGCGCGCACACGCATGGAGTCTCCATTCAGCTTCTACTCCACAACAGTGTGTTCTGGGCAAACGCCAGGCAGGCAAGAATCACTTGAGGTTTTCTCTGAGTGCATCTAAAGTGCTTTGGTTGGGTAAATTGTCACTTCACGCAACCTGGCCTAGGAGGGACTTGATCTGCACTCCCTGGCTTTCAAGGTTACTGAAAAGCCACTTGTTGATGAAGCGTAGCTCCTAGAGTTTTCGTGAACAGAATGAAGAGGGTGCCATTTACAGATGGCACTCCTGTGTACAGGTACACAGGTCCTGAGACGCACTTCCAGATGCTTCGGATTCTGTGCTGAACAACTCAGACCTGTCCTATCGCACATTAACAGCCTGAGGGGTCAAAAATGGTTCAGTGTTGCCCAGGAGAAGCTCCCTACTGTTAGAGATAACTACCAAATTTACTGCACTTGTCCAGTGCCTTTTGTCTCCACTCTGCATCAGGCTGAGTGGAGACAAAATGATATGGGGAGGCCAGGCTTCGGAAACCGATCTTGGATTAGGTTTTTGGGGACTTGAACCCAGACCTTTGTGCATGCTAGGCACACGTGCTTTCTCTGTTCTACCTCCCCACCCTTGAGAAAATTGCCTCTTTTGAGAGCTATGTAACCCAGATCAGCCTAGGGTCGCAGTCCATCGGCCTCTCTCTGCTGAGTAGCAGGGCACACAGGTGTGTGTCGCTGGGCCAATTTTATGATTGAAATCCTGACTTGGCCTTTTGCTAACTGTGCATCTTGAACCTATAGTTTTTCCTTTTCTGAACCTTGTGTCCTTATCTATAGAGTAGACGAATCAATATCTACCCTACAAAACTATTACTATCATTAACGGTGATACCCACGATACTTTCTTGTACTATGAGACCATTCACATAATGAAAGCAGGGCTTCTGGTGTGGCTGAGTACAGGGGGTCTCCACCCAGTCCCTGTTCCACTGTACTTTCCCTGTATTTCCTTTTGCACAGGTCTTGACCTCAGAGAGGTTCTCCATCGCTGAATACAGTGATCATCTCCAATTTCAGGAAAGAGAAGATGTATATCTCTTTTAAGAGTTCCAATGAAATCCAGGTGTGGTGGCACACACCTTTAATCCCAGCAATCTGAAGGCAGAGGCAGTTGGATCTCTGTGAGTTCAAGACCAGCCTGGTCAACAAAGACTTGGGTGGGGGCTGGGGGGAGTCTTGGAGTCTCATTGTCCCAGAATGCATCATGCTTATACCATGACAAATGATGCCCAAGCCACCAGCTTTGCATCTAGGAATAAAGTTGGCTTCTAAGAAGGAAAAGAGATCACAATACCCAAGGAAGGGGACTGAGTGTTACAGGGATGGAGTAGGGGAAAAGGGCAATTTTCTCCTAGAGAGCATAAAAATGCAAGTGACCTGGGGCTTGCCACTAATCCTAGAATCCCAGAAAGAAGGAATGCTTTCCTGAGTCTTGAAAGAAATAAAATCAGGCTCGTGGAAGAGAGTACCACTTAAAACAATAGCTAGGAGCTTATGTAAGAATTACTTCAGGGCTGGTGAGATGGCTCCGCGGTTAAGAGCTCTTCCAGAGGTCCTGAGTTCAATTCCCAGCAACCACATGGTGGCTCACAACCATCTGAAATGGGATCAGATAGCCTCTTTTGGTGTGTCTGAAATCTAAATAAATAAATAAATAAATAAATAAATAAAAGAAAAACCTCTTCAAGGACTGAATGAAAATAAGGATTTAACAAAATGAATGGAGAAGCCAGGATCTGGTAGGGTGTATATGGGGGGTTGTGGGTGGTTATGGGTGGTTGAGGGTGGCTGTAGGTGGTGGGTGGTTGAGGGTGGCTGGCAGCCATGGGCAGTAGGCAGCATCTGACAGTCTGTAAGCTCATTTGTTGAGGACAGCTACTCCCAACAGCAGATAAAGAGTTCAGGACTGATCTGGTATTCTCAGAGCTGTCTGCCCTCAAACAGATGTAGGGCAGATGGGCCAGAGTCCTCAAGTCCCAAGAAGCCTGCTTCGCATCTCTTAGAGTAGCTGCCTCTGGACAAAGCCCTTTCTTATGGGCCTTTCAACCAAGCAGCAAAACCTAGCTGTCTGGCAAAACCATCAGTATTTAAACACCATGCTTCTAGAAGCCTCTATCTGAAGGAGGTTCATTGAGCTCGAGGTGGCGCGCAGAGAACAGGTTACTGAACAAACTTCCCACCTGCCAGGCCTGGCGGGCGACTGAAGGTGTCAGGGGCCATCCTGTCCCTCTGTCTCTAGCTGTACCATTGACACTCAGTTATCTTCCTAAGAGTGTGAACCACACAGGGCAGAAACTTGTGCATCTTGGAGTCTCTGATGTGTGGCGTGGTGCCTAGTCGGGGGCAGGTACCCAATAACCACTTGTCAAAGGAATTCAGGGGGACAGACAGACAGGCAGCAGCAAGCTAGAGATGCTTCTCGGGAAAGAGAACCTTCTTTTATTTCTGGAAAGAGTTTCTGTTATTGACAGGAGCTCACGACAACAAAAGAAATAAGGATCCTGGGGTTGGAGGTTCCTGGCACCTCCGGTCTGTGTAGTCTATGTAACAGTCTTCCTAGGTAGGCCTCAGTTGGCAGAGTGCTTGCCTAACATGCATGAAGGCCTGTGTTTGACCCCAGCAACACACAAACATGATAGCGCGTGCCTGCAATCCCGGCATTTGGGAGCTGATGACAGGGGGATTAAAAGTTCAAGGTAATCCTCCGTTACAGATAGAATTGAAGCTAGCCTGGGTTAAACCCGAGACTTTGTTTCAAAAACAAACAACCCTCCCTTTGTCATTTTAATACAACAGTGGCAACAGTCATAATGTTATTGTTATGGCCATTGTTGACTCACTGATGTCGTTATGAAAACCAGACACTGGCTTTACTCTTGGGGATGAAGGCTATTCGCGTCACATGCCTCTATCCACAGATGCTGAGAGGGAGGTAAAGGGAGGGCTTCCAGGAGCACACGGGTAGGAAATGGCAAAAACGGAAGGCACACCACCATGCCTGCCCCACACGGTGTATGGCAGCACAGCTCTGGAGAGAGGGTCTCGCTCGGCTGCCAAGTGTCCATGTCAGTCTTAAACACATACCAACATCCAGCAAAAGAAGTCGGTAGCTGAGGGAGTCAGGGGAAAAAAGAAAAGGCCCTTCGATAAAGAGACCATTGTGCCTCTTCAAACAAGACTATTTTCTTTCTCATTTCTGCTCCCCTGCTGCGTTCTGAAGGTCACTGACTGCGTCTGCACGAGCCAGGGAAGCCACCAAAGGCATAGTTGGCAAGCAGAGCCAGTAATGGGAAAGGGACCGGGAGGTGGGGACAAGGAGAAGAAGAAGTGGGGGAGGGGGGAAGGAGGAAGAAGAGAAGGGGGAGGAAGAAGAGGAAGAAAAAGGAGGAAGAAGGAATAAGAAGAGGAGGAGACGGAGGAGGAAGAGAAGGGAAAGGAGGAGGGGAGGAAGAAGAGGAGGAGGAAGCAGCAATTTTACCACAAGGGACAGCCAAGCTGGCTTTGCTTCTCTAGGCCAGCCCAATGACCTTCCTCCCATTTGCTGACCACTCCCCGGGGCTGGCCTCCCTGCAGCTCTCTTGCTCACATAACAGCCAGCTGGACAGCTCTGGGGAGGCAACTCAGAGGCTCTTCCTCGACTTCTAGCTGGGCGCTGGCCTGTTCTTCACCAGAGGGAAAGCGCTCTTGGGAGAGCCTGACAGGTGCGTGCCAAACTGAGGTTCATTTCGTTCTTTTAGCAGTGTGCTTCTTAAGTTCTGGAAACTGGGTTGGGCAGCCGGCACTGGTTAGAAAAGGTTCAATCACTTTCGTGGGAGAGAAACCCCATTAGTGACAGGCCTGGCTTTTCTAGAGTGGGGAGTAGAGTCGTGGGAAGATGGGAAGGGAGGGTGGTGGGACAAAGCTTTCTGCTTTGGGCCTGCAGTGGCTGGTCCAGGAGGTCTTTCATGTTATAAATGTCACGTGTGGAAGGCTGTCTGTGGACACTGAGGGGCTTGGGTTGGAGTTAGGGAGGATGAGCAGGTACTCTGAGGGGGTCACCTGGGTTCTGTCAGACCTGCCTCACAGCAAAGGCTTCTTGAAAGGAGCAGCTGGGGGAAGAAAATGCCTGAGGAAGGGAGAAACATGAACAAGGAGTCTAGGTTTACCTGGAGGTGAAGAAAGATGCTCTTTTTTGTTTCATTTCTTAAGAGAATATATATATATTTTTCAAGTGATCATTTTTAGAGAAGCTCACAAACACACTCCAGTTGGGTTTTGCTCTGCAGGAAGAATTCCTGAAGCAAAGCCTTGAGCACAGAACATTCCTGAGTGACAGCTGCCTCGGGAGAGGGTCAGAGTCCCTGTCCAGTGAGCAAGTCGGGAGCCAGATGCATAAGGCTCCTCCTGTACTTCACCCTCTCCCCCTAAACTTTAACCGCAGGGCCACACTAGGTCACATCAAAGGGGATGGATGGGTCTGTAGGTTGTCCTTTCTCAGTGTCCCCTGAGACCTAACGTCTTTGTTCTTCTCAAGCCTTTTCTGGGTGTTCCTCCTCCTTCCTCGGCCTTCACAGAATCCCCAAGCTGGTGGTCCTCACAGCTCCATCAACAGCTTCTCTCTAGCTGGCAACACGGTGCTGCCTTTGCTGAGAACGGGCAGCTGAGAAGCTGGGCCTGAGCAACAACCACTCATTTCCAAATCCTGCCCTTAGCTCTTCGGTGACTATGTAACCACCGTGGGAGAGACCCTCACTTCTGTGTCCCTGCTCTCTGCCCACTTGTATCCAGGTAAGCACCCACCTCATAGGGTGCTTACCGAGATCCAAACCTGGGGACTGGGGAGATAGCTCCGTCACCGAAGTCTGATCTGCAGAATCCATGTAAAAGCCAGGCACAATCATGGAGACTGGAGGGCTTGCTAGCCTATCAATCTAGCTGAATGAGTGGTCTATACACACACACACACACACACACATACACACACACAAGAACCCTACAGATAGATGTACACATACAAACATACATACCTACATATGTATAAATTCATATATGCCAAAGGCTTTTTTTTAACAGTGCATGGCCCAAATATTCCACAGGTGTTGGCACTTCAGTTCTCTCTTTGAAGCTGGTAGTAAGCTCCCCAGAGGTAGGTATGCCTGCACCTACTTGCAACTGAGAACCAGGCTCAGAGAGGAAGCTGGCCCATCTACAGCTTGCAGTTCAGCACGATTGCTACTGAGCATAGAAACAGCAATGGCAAGATAACCTCAGAGAGTAAGTGTAGTCAAGTTTTAGATTCATGGGGTGAGTTCCCGAATCCATTCTTATAATCACCATACTAAATTGTCCCTCCATAACAGCTTCGGAAAGAACTCACACTCCATTCATTTTAAATGGCACCTATTCAGGGGTTGCAGAAGGACTCTGAAAGCACAGGTGACCTTCAACCAGCCCCTTGGAGGCACCATTAATCCCTTAGGGCAGCCTTTAAAATGTGAAAGTATCTCATTTATAAATATCTGCCTTGACCCTCATCATGGCCCTCAATAGCAGAACTGGTCTTATTTTACAGGTAAGGAGCCAAGGCTGTGGATTGCAGCCCTGTGAAGTCACAGTAGAGTCACCCTCCATGTCTTTCAGTTATGTACTGCAGACAACCTCAGACAGAAATTACAAAACTCAAACAGACAAAAAAAAAAAAAAACCCACCCTACATCTGCACGGAACATATAATACAGACCTTTATTCTCGCAATGACTGTTTATGTGGCATTTACCCTGGTAACTGCAGTAAGCCATCCAGGCATGTTTTAAAGAGTACGGGACCATCTGAGCTGTTTCTGTGCACACATCTTGCTGTCTTATGTAAGGGACTTGGGCATCCATGGATTTTGGAATCCATGAGGCATTCTGGAATCAATCACCCACATCTCAAGTGAGTCAGCTGTGTTGTAACTGGGGTTGGATTCTGTACCTTTCTGTGGTCTTTGAATTGGGCACCAGGATATTTAAACCTTAAAAAAAAAAAAAAAAAAAAAAAAAAAGCAAAATTCAGTTAAGCTCTTCTGAACTAGGATCATCTTGGTTTTTAAAAACCTAGAATCCAAGCTGAAAAGATGGCCCAGTGGGTAAAGCAAAAATGGGGGGGTTGGATCCCCAGAAACCATACAAGAAGCTGAATGGGCATGGTGGTCCACCCGTAATCTCAGCGCCCTGGAAGGGGAGAGAGGAACCCCCCATTCAGCTAGCCAGACAAGAACAAGCCTCAGGCTCAGTGAGAGACTCTGTCTCCGTACATAAAGTGGAGAGCAACTGAGAATGAGTCTGATGTTAATCTTGGGCTCCTACACAGACATACACACAGACTCAGTCAGACACACACACACACACACACACACACACACACACACACACACTGATGCACACTCCACACTAAGCCAATCTCCTGGCCTCTCCCAATGCCAAACTGGAGCTTCCAGACATCCATCCCCACCACTATGCACATCCCAGCCCACTTCTTCTTGGGCCTGGTACCCACAAGCACCCACACATTCTTCTCTTTGGCATTTGGCAACTGAATCTCTCTCCTTCCTGCCGCTGCTACCACACCCATGCCCACCCATGCCCACCCATGCCCTTCTCTGCCAACTCCACTGAGTAATAGTTTTCATGGTTTCTGCTTTGACTCCCTGCAATGCCCCCCTAACTAGTCCTAAGGCTGCCTCTCTCTGTCCCTAGATTGTACCCATTGCCTTTCTCCTGTCTCCTTGGTCTCCAAACCCAGCCCCTGTCCTTTCTTATTAGAACTTAAATTTTGTGAAATTGATATGTAATTCTACACGTTTGTGAAAAGGATGTAGTGTTTTAAATCTGTACACTGCCCCCCACCCCCAGTATCCCCAGGACAAGGCTCACACTTCAACCTGAGAATTATCTTAGAACAGCTTGAGGACCTGCCTGTCTGCACTGTTATCTTTATTCAGTAACTCTATGTACCCTGTGCCTGGGGTGGACCTAGGAGGTGGACAGGACCGGAAAGGGTCAGAGAGGAACGCAGACTTAGAGACAGACACAGGCTAAGGACCAGTTAGGAAACTATTTCAGGTACTCAAAGGAGAAACCAATTGCTGCCATCACAAGCTCCAAGTAGGTGGAGTGGTAGGAAACAGGGTGCCTACACTTCAGAAAGAGGACTCAGGATAGGCAAAATCCAAGATGGCAGCGGGAACAGTAAGGCTCATGTCTGTCTGAAGGAAGAGCCTGGGAGGAGATCAGGCAGGGAGGTGGGAAGAGTTAGAGATCTAGAAAGGCAGTGTGATCCCCCATCTTACACACACACACCTAAGACTTCCTCCAGCTATTCAACATGCAGAATTTTTTAACGCAGGGTTTTGGCACTTCTGTTAACACAGAACCCAACATTGTGCCTGGTGCCTGGAGACACATTTGTGTCCTTCCTCCTCCCACCACCCCTTCCCGCCCCAAATAAGAAGACCCAGGCAATCTCTTGGGGACTGTGGATTTAGGATGTCAGAATGAACTTCCCGTGATTGGAAATTTCAAATGGCTAAGACTTGCTTTCCTCCCACTGTTTATGGGGTCATTCCACAGGTGCAGAACCTCAGCCATGTTGTCCTTCTTGTTCTACGGCTTGCTACTGGCGGCCTGTGGCTCTGTCACCATGTCAGATCCGGGGGAGTCCAGCTTCGACTTAGCAGACAGTCTTGACCTGGTTGAGAAGACAGACAGGCTTGACCTGGTTGAGAAGATAGGCGACACGCATGCCAAAGTGCTGGAGATCTGGATGGAGCTAGGACGACGACGACGGGAGGTGGATGCCTCCGAGATGCATGCAATCTGCAGGGTACAGCCATCAGCCACGCTGCCACCGGATCAGCCGCAGATCACAGGCTTGGTCCTCTTCCGGCAGCTGGGGCCCGGCTCCAGGCTTGAGGCCTACTTCAATCTGGAGGGCTTCCCAGCCGAGCAGAACGCTTCCAACCGCGCCATCCACGTTCATGAGTTCGGGGACCTGAGCCAGGGCTGCGATTCCACCGGTCCGCACTACAACCCGCTGGAGGTGCCGCACCCGCAGCACCCGGGCGACTTCGGCAACTTCGTGGTGCGCAACGGCCAGCTCTGGAGGCATCGCGTCGGCCTGACTGCGTCGCTGGCCGGACCGCACTCGATCTTGGGCCGCGCTGTGGTGGTCCACGCCGGTGAGGACGACCTGGGTAAAGGTGGCAACCAAGCCAGCCTACAGAACGGCAACGCAGGTCGCCGGCTCGCCTGCTGCGTGGTAGGCACCAGCACCTCCGCCGCCTGGGAGAGCCAGACAAAGGAGCGCAAGAAGCGGCGGCGAGAGAGCGAGTGCAAGACCACTTAAGCCTCATTCAGGGCCTCCGAGCCCAGCCGCTGCAGGCATAGATGTCTCCAGGCGCCCCCAGACGCCTCTAGTCACCCCAGAGGCCTTCGGGTGTCCTAGACGGAGGCCTCCCAGACACCTCAGTCGCCTCTGCGCGCCCCACACGCTTCCATGCACGACAGACACCTCTGTATGGCCCCATATGCCTCCACGAACCTCCACGCGCCCCAGATGTTCCCCCGTGCCCCGGACACCGTTCCTCTGTGTCCAGGACACCTTAGGTAACCCAGAAATCCTTTCACGCCCTATATACTTCCACAGACCCAGATCCTTCGTGCTCTAGATCCACCCGGAGCCCCTTTGTGACCCAAGACAATCCCACAAGCCTCTAGTCTTTGAGTCTGCTCTAAGAGAACCCCCTTTTTTTCCCCAGAGATCGCATGTGCTCAGATACTCTCCTACTCTGAGGACTTCCCAGTTAGCACCCCATTTGAGAATTCTCTCTTGGGGTATACTGAATATCGCCCACCCGATTTCCTCCTGCCCCCTTTTGTTTTCTTCCTGTTCCCTAGCACCCGAGACTCCTCTCTTCCCTAGAGACTTCTTTCTTCCCTTTGTTTCTCCAAGGCGCTCTGGGACCACTCTGACACCCTCACCCACACCCCCCAAGTTCCATGTTCCTGAGCACCTCCTGCGGGGGCCTCAGGTTCTGTTTTCATCTGTTTCCCATATGGTGCCTGCACCCCAGGGAGAGCAGCTCCTTAGAGAGAGTATTTGGGAACCTTTATGTTGCTCATTAAAAACATAGCAATTCAGTCCCGCGCTGGCCTTGTGTACTTTTTTGAGACTTTGCAGCTTAGTTTTTTTTTTTTTTCCTACCCCAAAATATCCCTGAGAATTTGCTGGTCTCCTCCTCAAATGATAGAAGGTTCTATCATTAATTGCTATGCCTTTTTGGAGGACTGAGGATATTAACAAGGACACTTAAATGTGCATGTGTGTGGCTTCTTTACAAAAGGACACCGACACAGCCGGGAGCTGAAGAACTCAAAAATGGGAGAATAAAACCCATCTGTTGTGAATTGAGTCCCTAGCCTGGTGAGAATGAGGTAAGTGTTGGGGTACCCAGGCATGCGGCTCCCCAGATATCCCCAGCACAGCGGCTGCGTGTCTTATACCTTTACACACCCAGTCTGAGTACCTGCAATAGTACCTCCCAGGCTTCCCAAGCTGGTCCTTTGAGGCAGCCTCTGCTTTGCCCAGATCTAGGATGTCAGACAAACTGAACCACAATCAGAAACCCTTCCTCTGCACCGAGTATGCCCTGTCTCCATAGTTAGAAGTTGTGCTAATGAGATACTGATGACATGGGGACCCATGATGGAGAGGAATGAAACCCATCGATAGCCAGATCCTCTCCTTTGTTGCCATGCGATGGCCAATCAGAACCATGGGAATGCCAAGCTTGGGATCAACAGATGCTTCTCATCACTTACCTTCTGTTCTTGCGTGGGTGGACCCCTGAACGTCCTGGCAGACCCAATCAGTATTTATTTTGTCCATTCATGGGGTTAGCCACTATCCCTGGGGCCCAGAGGTAAGATACACCAGGAAAATAACAAGAGGATATTGGAGGTCTCTGTAATTGCAAAGGACTGACTATAGTACGCTCAACAGTGTGGGCTCACACAGGAAGACCTGATTGAACCCCAGCTCTCCCACTTGCTTCCAAACTGTATGACCCGAACGACTCACAGAACCTATGTAGAGTATAGCCGTTCCACACAGTTGTTTTGAGGCCTAAATTGGGTGTTGTTTGTGAGAGCTGCTTAGCAGAACAGGCATATTTAATACAAATCCAATTAGTCTAATAATAGCTACAGCTAAAGTCAGACAAAGAGTCTGACTATCCCTAACAGTGGCTCTGGACACCTTGTAAGTTAGTGAGTGTCATGCACATAGAGGGGATTCAACAAAGGAAATCTTGCCACAGAGAGGCGGGATTTCTCTGAGTATCCCTGACTGTGCTAGAACTTGCTCTGTAGACCAGGCTGGCATCAAACTCAAAGATCCGCCTGCCTCTGCCTCCCAAGTGCTGGGATTAACGTATGAACCACCACCACCTGGCTTGCACTCTGAGGTTTCTAAGAAGCATTTCTACAGTCAACCAACCAGAGTCCATAGGCGACAACTCTGTCTTTGCAGCTTGGGATGTAGCGGGAGGCAGAAGGAGAAGAGAAGGGAGCTATAAGGTGGACATCTGGTTCTTGGCACAAAACCTTGGGTGCCACCAAGACCGCCCACTGGGCTCTACTTGATCCCTGGCTTCTATTTTTACTCCCCTCGTCTTACAGATCTGGCTTATGGATCTCTTTATATTTGCTGTTTTGACTTCCTGGCCTGCTTGCTGATCGGTTTGCCGGTTTGACTCACAGGGTTTGCGTTCATTGCTGGGACTTAAACCCACACTTGTTTTGATTTCTTCCTGTAAAATTAGAAGCATTTGATGTAATGGCTGCACCTACCCACAGCTGGTAAGGCAAGAATAATGCTCGATCCCGAGTAGCTTACACACAATGTAGACAATAATTAAGGATGCTATCTTTAGATGTTAGGATAAGCTGTTTCTCAGAATGGCAGGGATGTTTTTAATTTTTTTCTTTTCCTGAGTGGGGCTTATTAGTGCACATACACAAAAATACTAAAAAACTTAAGAAAATAGAGCAAATCAGTGAGTGCCTTGGCCAACTTAAAAGCCTGCAGGAAATAAACCAACTGAGTTTAGTTCTGCTGTTTGGACAAAATGCATAAAATCCTTACATTCCCCATAGTTTTCACCACTGCCATGTGATCAAAGAATTTCAGGTGACACATGGCAAGGAATTAGTTGCTACCATAGGCTGGAGTAACGCCCAGCCTGGGCTTGGCCTTGGTGAGGGTTGGGGGAGGGGTGACATAGATAATGTAGACTGTTAATCCCCCAGTCACGAAAGTTAACACTTAAAAAAAATTACTTTGTGTATGTGAATGATATGGGGGGGGGAGCATGTAGTTGCCATGGTACATGTGTGGAGGTCAGAGAAGAACTTGTAGACTCCATTACACGGGTTCTAGGCACTGGACTCAAGTTGCTAGGTTTGTGCAGCAAACACCTTTATCCACTGAGTCATAGAGCCTGCCCTCTTTTCCTTCTTCTCCTTCTCTACCTCCTTCTTCTCTTCCTCTATCTCCTTTTTTTTGCATGTGTGTGTGTGTGGTGTGTGGTGTGTTTTGTGCATGCGTGGGCACACTCCTTCATGATCTCATGTTTGTTTTCAAACAAGTGTGTGTGCGCATGTACACATGGACCCAAGTTTGTTGGCAGGTGACTTGTTTGACCCCTCTCCATTTTACATATTGAAGCAGGGTCTTTTACTAACTTCAGAGTTGTCTTGGCTAGTCTAGATCTCTAACTCCCGAAGGCTTGTGTTATAGGAAGGCTGTCACAACGACTAAGATTTTGCATGGATGCTGTGATCTGAACTCCACTCCTCAGCCTGCACAGCCAGCTCTTTATACACTAAACCATCTCCCCAGCCTCCAGGCCTTTTTATTTGCGGTAACAATGGCACAAGATCTAGTTATGCATGATACGTGACGATGAAGGAACCAGTACACTGTGTGCAAAGGGGGAAAGTTCTCTTCTTCTTCTTCTTCTTCTTCTTCTTCTTCTTCTTCTTCTTCTTCTTCTTCTTCTTCTTCTTCTTCTTCTTCTTCTTCTTCTTCCTTTCTTCTTCCTCTTCTTCCTCTTCTTCTTCATCATCATCATTTTTAGAAATGGTACAATGTACTTAAAGTGATTTAATGTTGTATGTGTACAGTGTCTACCCATGTGTGTGTGTATGTCAGAGGACAATTGGAGGTTGTCCATTATGTGGAGGCACAGTCCATTATTTTTATTGTTTTGCGATAGGGTCTCTCATTGGCCTGAAACTTACCAAATAACTAACCTGGTTGTCCAGTGAGCTCCAGGGACCCGCCCATCCTTTTTTGTCTCCACATACTGGGATTACAAGTGTGTGCCACCACACCTGGATTTTTGTGTTATTTCTCCTCCCCCCGAAACCCCTGCCAGACACCCACTTCCATTCTGGAGCACAAACCCAATTCCTGTTTAACAGGCAACCCAGTATTAAAGGGGTGTCCTGAGCTCAGTTCCTTCCTCACTCATTCCAGGGCTCACACAGATTTGCCTAAGTGAAACTTTTCAGTGTTGTGTGGACTTGCCCTACACAGCCACAGAGAACATTGTCATTTAGTGAGAGGTATATGTAAATTGCCACCATGCTGAGTCACGGTGTTTTGTTTTTGTGTGCGTAACTCCAGAGAGACCAAGAGTTCTTACTTTCCTTGCTTTTCCCTCTAATTAGAGCCTCTCCTGCACTCCTGCCTTCTGCTCTGATCTTACAGGGCTCTCTGTTCAGTCGCCTAGGGGAAAGGACCGCATTAAAGTGTGATCTCATGGCCACCCTTTGGCTTTTAGACGGACTACCTGCTGCCTCCTGAGGGAGTACTCAGAATCAGGAAGGATGCTTCCAAACACATCTTCCAGAATATTCCAGCAGAGATTTCTAAAGAGGAGGTTGGAACCCAGGTATTCTCAGGGCTACACAATGATGGCAGAACAGCACCTGGATGTGTGTGTGTGTGTGTGTGTGTGTGTGTGTGTGTGTGTGTATTAGAAAACCCAAGAAGGACAAAAACAAGTTGTCATTGTAAAGTGACAGATAGGAAAGAATCATATTAATGAGCAAGTAAAATGACCTTGCCATGCCAGATAGTGACGCAGGTGCAGGTTCTCTCGGGGCAGGAGTGTAGTATGAATCCACTGTGTGGAATGCCACCACCAGGGCCCTTTCTAGAACCTGGCATCGTGATGGATGATGCGAGTGTGTCAGGAAGCCATGCAGAAGCCTAAACTAATTCAATTGACTCCGGTTAGCTGTGGGAAGGAGGCTCTACCAGAGACCTTCTGGCCAGTAGGGCTCAAAGGAATGATGAAGAGGGTGACAGAGAAGGACAGCAGGGCTTGGGAAGGGAGAGAGCAAGGGTGAGAAAGGCCGGTTTCTCAAGCACCAATTCATGTCCACAAACGCCCTGTGGACTATTCATACCTAGGGTACACCGCCACAGAAAATGCAAAACTCAGATGTCAAACAAGCTCTCTTTAAGGACTATCAACTTATCTCTGTAGACTGTTATCTGCACTCTGCTGACCAACTAACTACCTAACCTACTAACCAACTAACTAACTAAGGTAGAAAACTAAGAGGACACCTATGGGGGAAGCAAGGGTGGGAGGAAAGGAAGCTAGGAAACGGGGCAGACCATAATGAGGGAGGAGGGAGAGGACATGGCCTTTCCCTAGCCAGCAACAGTTGCTTTCCAGCTAAGACCCATTGGCAACATAATATTCTGTATTATTAAGCAAGAACAGAAAAGATATGTAAGGGTCAAGTCTACATAATTGCTCATTCTGCTGCCTGAGACACGGTTTTCTTTTGTCTGTATCTTTTTTAGTGGCTTATGTCTGGGGATAACCCAGAGAGTATACCTTGATGAACTTATACACACCACAAAAATATCACTTCCTAGCTAGGCATTTAGGCATAGGTGTGTAATAAAGTGTGACTAACAAAGTATGGCAGAACCCCCCCTTTTTTTCTTCCCCTTTGCCTCTTAAAAGATGTTTATACATATGTGTGGAGAGACACTCTCATGCCTTCAAGTATATGTGATAATAGGGTGATGTCTGGAGCCGTTACAGCCAGGAACTCAACTAACCCCAAACAAGTAAAGATGAGAGATGGATACCCAGATGCCTGGAAATTTTCCTGAAGTACTTCCAAGATGCTCCACTTCAGACATTCTGGTCACACACACACACAACAGAATTCATTACCCTACTGTTTACATTTCCCTGATTATGAGCTGTTGCTGGGAATACCAGGAGAGACGCAGGTTATATGGCAGAGCCGAGGAGAGGATGCCACAGCCAACTATTTAAAAAAAGACCAAGGGAGACCATAAGTAGTGACTGGACTCTCTTTAATGTCTACAGAGTAGAAGAACCATGTTGGGTAGACACAGCAGAAGTGGGGATGTTGTTGTCATAGTTACATATATATAACAACATCAGCTTAATGGCTCACTCCATCTAGATGTATACATTGAGCTCAAGCTATGGACCCCTATTATCCTGTCTCCCTAAAGCACAGACCCTGGGGATCACTGCAGTTTCTTGCCCTACTAGACTGTGCTAGAGTTTACTATAAAGCCCCCTTACCGGAAAGGGATGCAGTCATCAATAGGTACACAAAGAAGTGTACCTATTGGATGTGTGTCCAAACCAGAGCTGCTGGGAGGTGAGGGTGTTTATTTTCTTTTTACTGAGTCACATCTGGCTGGGTTTTCCTTAGCCATTCTGGTGTCCTATGTAGCAATACTGACCACATGCACCTGAAAACTAGCTGTGGCCCCCATCCATCGAAAAAGGCACCTTCGGGACTACTAGCCTGTGTAAACTTGCAGCCTCAGGGCCTCCTTCCCTAAAGGGCTGGCCTTCAGGGACAGGGGACAGATTGAAATACAGAGGGATAAAGGGGACATTGGGTCTTCCATCAGAAGGTTTGTCCTTGTCCTGGAGAGTCCCAGGGCACAGACAGGGTTTACGATGAATGGGAATGCATTTCTCCTCTGAGAAGTTTTTCTAGCTGGAGTTTCTGAGATCAATTCTGGCCCCTGGGGGCCTAGATGCAAAATTCTATTGATGGAGTGAATGCTTTCAACTTCTTCAGTGCTGTAAGGAACTGGGGCAACATTAAGCTTTTCCCAAACCTCAGATAACCACACCATCCTATACGCAGCTTTGGCTGGATAAAGATGGCTAGTATTTCTATCATCTAAATAACAATAACTCAAAAAATCAGATTTACCACTAAAAAGTCCCCGCTCCTGGCAGCCACTTGTTACCCAACCCTCCATATCTAGGCTAGAACACTCAGATCTGCACTCAGTCAGCAAACGGCCTCTCCTACCTACAGCCTCCCTTTCCCAGCCTGCTCTTGTCCCTCCTGCCTGCCACTGTGAAACACTGAGTGCCCCCATTGCTGGGGGAATCCTCTGAGACCACCACTACATGACAAAGTGCACCCATGGCCTCATGAACACATTTCATTCAATTACATCTTTCCTTCCAGCCACCTAGCTATTCCCAAGACTGAGACCCAGGGGGAAAAAAAAACCCACCCTTGCTTTCCTAGCTTGTCCCATCATCTTGATGGACAACATTAAATGCTAATAGAAAAACATCTTCTCTCTAATAAAACAAATGCCGACAAGAGAGGGGGGTGTGCAGAAAGGCAGCCAGATGGCAACCAGGATTCCCGTGCCCGGCCATGTTCACAGCAGCACGTCTTCAGCAGACAGAGGTGACACCGAGAAGCTCACAGGCCAGCTTTAATAAATCAGACAGAGCTGGCACCATTGGGTGTTCCCAGCTCGTAGCAGGATCAGAGCGTTCTCTCGTCTGCAGACAGGAAAGGTAGGTGTTTAGCAGAAAGGGGCTTGGATGCGACTGTTCCGAGGCCTCAGCCTTTCCTCGCTGTCCCTGGCGCCTTCAGTGTGTCACCCTGTCAGTTCCTCTCCCCGTCATGTATGCACAGTGCTTCTTGTGTCTCCACCCTCTGAGATGCCTCTGTCGTCTCCCACACTGGATGCTTTGACCTCTGGCTGAGTGGAAGGCAAGTGGTCCTGGAGAGTTGTGGCGCAGTCCTCAGGGGAGGCCAGGCTAGATGGGGACAGCCCCGGCTCACACCTCTGTTCCTCTGTGGAAGCCTCCCTCGGGACCTCCTCCAGGTCTGCAGCCTCCTGCCCATCAGTCAGTTGAATGCTCTCTCTCCCCACCATGTTGACGTCTTCTGAAGGTGGCTGGGGGACGGGAGGATGATGAAAGTCCAAGTGCTGGTTCAGGATGCTCAGCGGGGCTGTGGAGCTGACAGCAGGCTTTCCAGCATCCTCAGGCTCTGTCAGCGCCTCAGCAGCTGCGCAGCTTTCATCTGCCTGCTTCTGAGTCTCCCCTGAAAACAGACAGGGACAGAATTAAACCTGGGGCAGCATGTTGGTCTCACCTTCCTCTCCTGATAACTCCCACCTAGCTACCTGCCCGAGGCCTTTAAGAACCAATGGCTTAGTACTAACAGGCCTCCTGTGACCCTGAAAGACTAAATCTGAGGACCAAGGTTGTCCTTTGGAAGCTGAGGGCCTTTATGGATGGACGGAGTTTTGGCTGCCTTCAGAGAAGGAGAATAGCTTGGGGAGGTTTTAGTGTCGCCCCATCTCTCAATCTTCATCAGCACCTTATTCTCCGAGGGGATCCCCGATGTTTGCCCAGCTTCAGATATAAGGCTGTGTGCAAACAGCTTCAAGCTTCCTCCTGAGGCACCAGACTCTTGGCCTTAAACCCTTCTATCAATGAGAAATTCTAGACGTACAAGACGCAGGAGTCAGAAGACAAGGGATGGGTCCCCCGGGAGCTCGCCCCTTGTGCCCATTTCCCCACTCACTTGCTCTGTGATCACAGCTCATCTGGCCTCAGTTTCTCAAGTAAGTAAAAGGGAGGATTCTGATGTCCCTCTCTGACCTAATAAGACTAGGGAAGTCTTAGAATAAGAATAAGAACTAGAATAAGACTAGTATGACTAGGGAAGAACAAACAGCTCTGAATACCAGGACACGTGCATTCAATACTAGGCTGTGAATTTCCCACAAGACAGTGCATTATGAGACCCCAGGAGCAGCTATGATGAAGGATATGGAAGACGCACAGCTGGGTGAGTTTAGCCTGAGCAAAGGTCTTGGTGCAAACACCGAAGGCCCCGGGAATACTTCCTGGTACTCCTGACTAGAACCACAGTAGAGTAACACTACAGTCAGGCCTGCCATGGGACACGTACAGGGAGGTTCTCGGGCTGATAGCTGGCTGGTGGAGCCAGACTGTGGAAGGTTGGCAGGAGGTGGGACACATGTTCCTGTCAGTTTCCCACATCACACCTGTGGAGGGAGCCTCACTGATTCCAGATTAGCTTTGGCACCGTTCACTTTCTTCGAAAAATCCTACTGGTCCACTTCTGACCTGCAGCCTCAGTTTCCAAGGTTGAATATACACATGGATACAAGGATACTTATATGTATCCTTCCAGCCAACCAACATACCTGTGATAGGTTTACAGTCAACTCCTCTGGCTGAAGAGATATCTAGGACTTGTGGGAGAGTGATTGGGAAGGGAAGACCTGGCTAGAATGTGGGCAGCACCTTCCAGTTGGCAGCTCCAATGAGAACAGAGGCAGAGGAAGGTGGCGAGGTAGAAGGGCTGATTGATATCAGCTGATATCAGACACCAGCTTCTTTGGCTTTCACGAGAATCAATACAAGCAACTATCAGAAAAGTCTCTCTGAGGCATTTCAGCTCCAGCCAGGAACAGCTGAGGAGGCGCCCTGCCTTCTGCACCAAGGACCTCGTCCTCTGCATGTCTGCTGTTGGACTACCAGTTCCTATGGCAAAGCCACACAGATGAGCCCTTTATCGTTTGTGTATGGACCTTTTCTGGGTTCAGCTCCTCTAGAAAGCAGGGCCTGACATAAGACCCCTTAGGTCTCTGCATGAACCTGTTTCCTCCAGCTCTAAAGTGCTTTGGGCCAGCTAGGCCTTAACTGTATGCCCCTCTCTGCTAGCAACTGCTCTGTACACATGACATGTTTTATCTTATTGTCCAATCTAGGTTCCTGAGGTCGGAAGCCTCAACTGATGTGACTGATGCCATCTGAACATTCAAGACCACTTTAAAAATAGAATTTTACTTTTCTTTTCTTTTTTTTTTTTTTTTTAGGAGAAATATAACAACAGCAGGGAGAACTGGAGAGACCTGACGTTATGGTAACAAAATGGAGATAGTCAACACAGAGAAAAAGGCATCGTGTGTGTGTGTGTGTGTGTGTGTGTGTGTGTGTGTGTGTTGGGAGGTGTTAGTGGGAATTGAACCTAGACCTTGCACAAGCTAGACAATCTCTCTACCACTGAGCTCCATCCCTAGCTGTTAGATTTCAGCTTACAGTTGTAGGGGTGCTAGCCCACAGTAAGCTCTCTTGTTTGGTTTATTGCTATGGACTGTAAGGTCTAGGCTTATGTTTACGTGCTTTTGGTATGCAAACGTTGGTCCTTGACTTAAAACTATTGGTTAAATAAAATTGGCTACAGCCAATTACTGGGAGGATTAGAGGTAGGTGGGTTTGGGGTAATCTGGTTGGAGGAGGAGAGATGGGGGCAGAATGAGGAAGAGAGAGAGGTATATGGGAAGCTGCCATGAGGGGAGAGGAACCATAAACACGTGGGCAGGAGAAACATCAAGTATCTGGGGCACACCCCACACTGCTTGGGAGGTAGCCAGGCCTGCAGTTAGAAGAGTAGATTAGGGGTGACCCCTCCCCAGCAATTGTTAAAGCCAAATAAAATAACCATAGTCTGACTCTCATTTATTTATAAGCTAGTCAGGGATAAGCTCAAATTGGTTCTACTCCACTCCCTGGTGTTTTGTGCCAGGCAGCATGTTATGCCGGAAGCACAAGCTGAACAAGTCCACCTGGGACAGGGAAGGACAAGAAAAACAGGGGGGGATGGGACCCCACAGAGGGGGACTCCCCCCCCCCACGCTCCTCTAGCCTCTCCAAGAGTGTGCCTGAGCACCTGACGACCTTGCTCTAGACCCACTTTGTAATTGTTCCACCACTTTCCTTTCTTAATTTTGATTAATGACTCTCGGGTCTGTCTCCAACCCCTCCCTTGTGAGGTCTGTAGCATCAGATCCATATCCTCCCTTGTGAGGTCTATAACATCCATATCCTCCCTTGTGTGGTCTGTAGCATCCATATCCTCCCTTGTGTGGTCTGTAGCATCAGATCCATATCCTCCACTCAGTCCCTCTGTCCCCTCTGTGCCTCACGTTTCCACCAGCCATGGCCTCCTCCCTCTCTGGCTGTCTGTGGTTTCTGCATCAGCACAGTTTTCTTGTTTCAGTTGACTTCTAGGAGCACACAGATTGATGATTGGGGGCTTGTAACAGGTGACCACTAACTTAGCACACACACATCTGTTTTCCTATAGCTCTGGAGCCCAGAAGTCCTAAGTAGGTCTCCCTGGGCAGAACAGGAGCACAGTCCCCAGATGGCACAGTCCCCAGATGACTCAAGGGCACAAGCCATTCCTCACTTCTCCCAGGTTTTGGTGGCTTCTTGGCTTGTGGCAGTATTCTTCCAGTGCCCATCACCATAGCTATATCATCCTGGCTTATCTATGGGGGGGGGGGGCACGGCCTCCCTTACCTCCATTTTGTAAGACGATCCAGACCGAACTGTATAATCTAGGATCAGCTTCTCACCTCAAAACCCATAGATGAATCCCGTCTGCAAAGGGCTTTCATTATGGGAGATGTGATTAATCGGTTCCATTGGAGAACACGGTTTAGATCTCTATATACACATGCCCCTCCTCATTTCCTCTGATGATGACCTGCTGCCTGCTCCCTGTGGGTAACACAGTGTGGAGGCCATGGGTGGTAAACACGCCAGAGCCACTGGAAGGAGTCAACGGGCTTCACCTGGGAAAAGCAAGTCTTGTCTCTTGTCGGCAAACCTCTTCCATCTAGCTTTCCTGATTCAAATTTATTTTTTTCCCACACTTAAAAGGAGCCATTTAATTTTTCTTAGTCTTTTGGATAACCACAGAAGAACCCCAGGGACAGACTCTTGACCAATTTTTTTTTCCCTCTCATTTTCAAGTCTGTATTCAATTATGGATACCATGTGTCACTGTTCCCTATATCCTGGAAACTGATCCTGGCACTTGTCCTTACAATGAAATACATGAACACATATATGATACAAGCAATCCTTGAACAGATAGATGATAGATAGATAGATAGATAGATAGATAGATAGATAGATAGATAGATAGATAGATAGATAGATAATAACCAGAACCGGCTGCGATTTGTTCAGCCAAGATAACAGTGTGTACAGTTCCCAATAGGGCCGTGCTCTAAGCCAAGCCAGCGGCCTCCCTACAACTTCTGATCCGGTCTATGGACTTGCTTAGAGCAGTGAGAGTCTCAGGCCCCACCCCTCATCTACTGGTCTCAGAATTTGCACTTTCAGAAGGTCCCAGGGATGAGGGTTGCCACTGTAGTGTGGGAAACACTGTGATCTTAAAGCCCACATCTCAGCACGCCTTCCTCCATGGAGAAAACCTTCAAAGGCTGCAGATTCTTGGGAACAGAGCTCAAGCCTGTTCCTGCCTCCACACATCCCAGCTACCTCCCCTTGCAGCCCTCCATCCAGCTATGTTAGCCAGTCAGTCCCTCATGGTACCCCACCCCTCCTGGGGCCTTTGTTGATTCCCCTTCTCCCAGGAGGGCTCTTTTCTCTTGTCCATTCCAAAGGGAACCTTTGAGGAGCAGCCAAGCCCCCACCTCCTCCACGAAGATTAGATCTGGCTAAAAGCCCTATTCCTAGGAACAGGCTTCCCACAGGAGAAGTCCGGACCTCCTGAAACTTACCACCCCACCCCCACCCCCTCTCTTACCTCAAATTGTTACTTATAACTAACAACCTTAAGTACAAAGTCTTGCCTGAATAATTTTTTAACTTCGCCAGTGTTCTATGGCAGAGACTCAATAAATATCATACTAAGTGCTTGGATATATGGGCTTATACATGTATTCATGAAAAAGTGAACCCATTAGCATACATCCTAAATACCATGCATCACTTTATGAAAGCAACTTAAATTTATAGTATTCATTTTAAGGTTGTATTCAGGTAACTACCCTAAAACTTCTCAAAATGGGACTTTCTGAAAGGAGATGTCTAACTCATACAAATATTTAGCTACCTACATCCAAGGCGGCTCCGGGAAGCAAATGCCTCGCTGCCCTACTAACAGATGAAAATCTCATCATGGCTCTAGAGGAGCCTGAGAAACCCTGAGTCAGAGCCATCCCGCGCGCCCAGCAGAGAGGGGAGCGTTATTCAAAAGGAGCGAATTCTGGGGTTTCCTGTGGCTGCACTTCTCACCCGTGCTAGATGAATACACTCCTTCTGGAAATTACTCTCATGAAATTACTTCTCCTGAGACAGTTAATAGTATATTCTGGCGCCCCTGAAAAATTAATTAACCTTCCTCAGTACAGCCTCACCCCTAAACCATTGGCAGTGTGTTTTTAGTGTGGCTCAGGTGAGACCTCTGCTACCCTCATTTACATCTGAGGGAAGCTGGGATGAATTATGCCGGGGCCTTTTGGTTGCTGCTGCTTTGCCCCGTGATATTTCCTTCTCTGATATTCCAATCCTGTCTAGATGTGTGAATCTTGTCACCACTCTCCCCTCTCCCCTCCTCCTCCCCCTCCTCTTTCTTCTCCTCCTTCTCTTCCCCCTCCTTTGAGGTTACCTGGGAAACATTTTTATTTTAAATATTTGTTCAGGGGATAAGGAAGATAGTCCTACTGTTATCATCATAGGCCTGACACAACCACAGGAAGGGGATGTGGGTGTGTAAGAGATGATGGACACTAGGACAGATGGGAGAGTCCTGAAGGGATGCTGGATGCTGCCTATGGTTCTGTTGTCTGCTTCCATTTCCTTTGCTGTTCCTGAGAGAGGCTGGATAGCCTGTCTTGGGACTAGAACAATACAGGCTAAGAGATTGGAATTATGGGTACAGCAAGGTTCACCACCCCTGTTTTCCCTGTGCTTATCTAGAAGGCAGCAAAAAAAAACTCCAGCATACTTGAGTCAATTATTAACACACCCAGAGACGTTCTTAAACACGTGACAGCCGTCATGCCTTCACTAAGACCTCTCTGCTGCTTTGCTGTGGGAACCAACTCTCTTTGAATGCTAAGATTCTGGGGTGTTAACTCTTAAGCCAGCCATGGGAAGCCTGACTTTTTGCTTTAATTACAGACTCATAACACTCACGTTTCCATAAAAGACTTATGAATGAGCCCGAAGTTGGAAAATATTTCTGCAAATAATAGTAATTATTCTGGGCTGCTGTCAGAAAACAGAATTAATATCATTAATACTTATTAGTCACAAAACACACATCAATAAGGATGAGACAAATGCTTCATGACAGAGTGGAAAGAAAAATATTGGTCTTTTTTTTTTCCTCTAAAAGATGAAGTAATAGTGTTGAGAGTGTGTGTCCCCTAAATATGTGTCCCCCATGCTCATAGGCCCCAAGGAGATATTTGTCATCTTTTGTTGGCTGTCTGTCTTGGGCTTTGTTTGTCCCCCTGTATGTGGCAGCTTTCAGTTGGAATTAATCAGGCCACAGCAGTGAGGAAGCCATTGGGACACTGACAGCCTCTCAGAGAACGCATCCTCGTTCCCACCAAGAGGCGGCTCAGGACAGGCAAGAACAATGCATGTTGATGATGGGACCCTGGAAACTATCATTTGAATCACTTGTGCTGTCCTCGTGGAGATTGAGACAGCCAGAGTCCATTTCTGTGTCACAGACCTGGGCTACCGAGAAGCTCAGCAAACTCAGAGCAGAGAGAGGCTTTGGTGTTCCATGAGGCCATAGGCTGCCAGCATGCCATAGCCACCAGCCACAATACAAGGCCACACATGGTGCCTCGGAGGCCAGTATTACAAGCAGCCCAGGCAGCAGGCTGTAAAGACCCAGTTTTGCTTTCTGGCCAGCGTTGATTCACCAGGGTAAGGAGCTGTATCCAGGGATTCCGCCATGGATACCCGAGAATGCTTCTGTTGAAAACCTAGAAATGTCTTCTACGTTTACCATTCTGGCACTGTGTTAGGTGATCTGAACAGTCAGAAGAGACTGGGTGAATGTTGCTGGCCCCAAATCTGGTGGGCAGAACTACTGTACATCCAGATGAGCCCTACATCTTCCCACTGATGCTCCAAGCTCTAAGCTGTATGTGAGTTGGCTCATTTCACAGTACGAGCTAAACTAAAGAGCTGGTCGGTCCATCTTGCTAAAAAAGTCATCCAGTCATCAGGGGAGGAGGGCAGACCCATAGGTCTGACAAGCCGAGGACTCTAGGATGTGACAGCTAAGGGTAAGTTGGAAACTCTGAGCAGAGTGAAACGGGATGGCGAGGTATTCCCATGGGTTGAGTGTGCAGCTGAAGGATAAAAGTGGGAACAGAACAAGGATGGGTTGGAAGAGGGGAATCCAGGAGTGGAGTCTCCAATGATACCACCAGCCTGAACCACCCAGTGGAAGGTCCAAGAAAGCCCACAGAAAGACTTTGGTTACAGGCCAGATGTGAAGGTTCCAAGTCTGAGGAACCAAAAAGGTAAAGAACAAAAAAGGAAGCAGGAAGAGTTGGAGAGCTGATGATGTCATACTGAAAAATGACACAGACTGCTGGGGAAGGTTCCGATCCTGAGCATTAGGAGATTGTAGCAGCAGATAGAAAAGTGTGTGTGTGTGTGTGTGTGTGTGTGTGTGTGTGTGTGTGTGAAGGTATGGAGTGAGGATGTTGTCATGGAGTCCCACAGTAGCTGTAGGATGAGGTTCTGCTGGCACTGACATGTATGTGTTCTGTAGAGATCACAGACCAGGAAGAAGCAACAAACCTGAGATACACTTACCATCTCTGGCACTCTCCTTGTTCTCAGTGGACTGTTCCACAAACTTCAACAGTGGGGACTTTGACCTCTGTATGGCGGGGAGAGTCTGGTCACTGAGCAGTATGGTGTCCTTGCCCCCTATGAGGAAGATGAGAAGGTTGGCTTGTCATGTCACTGGTTTAGCTGAGTAACATTGCAACCTGTAAGACTTAGTTTGGATTGTCAACTTGACACACTGTAGAATCACCTGGGAAGAGGGGCTACCGAGATCAGGTTGGACTCTCAGGTATTATTTAACAATACTGATTGAGGTGGAAAGACCAACCCACTGTGGGTGGCACCATTCCCTGGGCAGGTGATTTGGACTGTATGAAAGTAAAGAAAATTAGCTGAAGACAAGTGTGCGCATAGTCTCTCTCTCTCTCTGCCCTTAATTGGAAATGTGACTAGATGCTTCGAGTTCCTGCCACCTTGGCTTCCTCGAAATCTAGAACTGTAAGTTAAACACACTCTTTCTCCCCTAACTTGCTTTGGTCAGAGTATTTTTTGTCATGGCATCAGAAATGAAACTAAGGCACTCCATACAATGAGCTAGCTATTTGGTTGGGAAATCCCTTCAGCTGTGGTCAGTACAAGAAATGTAGATGGAGCAGGGCAGTATCCATGCAAATTCCCCTTGACTCATTTCACCTCCTCAAGAGCAGCTGCCCGCGGGTGCCTCCAATAAAGGGCAGGTTGTCTGGCTGAGAGGAACTGAGCAGCTGGGTGGGCCAGCAGCAGCAGTAGCAGCAGCAGGGAGCTGGGGAGGGACATTAGCTGTGGTCTGGACAGAGTCATCTGCTAACTGGATGACAGCAAGAGTGTCAATTTCCCTCTCTAAGCCTCAGCTCTCTCACTATGGGTGGTTGTGAAGACAAAATGAACTAACTGGTCAGGAGAAGATCTTGAGGTTTAAGCAAGCATTCCACAAATGTCACCCCCACTGACATCGTCGGCAAGGACTCCCACACACCTGATACTGCCTTGATTGCATCTGGTCATGTCAGCTAGGCATCTCTGTCACAAGGCAGGTGGGATCAAGTCCTCCACCTTATCCCAGCTGTATTCCCGCTAGGAATATACAGGCAGCATAACCTTACCGCCTGTTAGTGTGAACTCCCCAAGGAGAGTGGAGAAGGTTGTGAGGGAACCAGAGGGCAGGGAGAAATGCACTGTTCTTCTATTGCGGAGGGCAGAGCAGGCTGCACAGATGGGTAGCATGGAAGAACAGCTTCGAAGATGGGAATGACAAACAGACATGTTGGCACCAAATGCACGGACAATCAGCAATGCCACCTACAAGGTCAGGAGAGCCCGTAGGCATGGTATATTGCCAACTCCTGCCTTGGAAGGCTATAGGATTTTCTGGGTGGAAACCACTGGGCCCAAAATAAAAGCTCCAGCTTGGCCTCCAGTCTGGCTTAGAGTAAAATTTTCTCAGAAGCTCTATGATTGTATTTGTTTTTTCATTCACCAGAGCCCAGAAGGCCACTAGGGTAAAAACAGATGTCTACACATCCTTTGGAGAATCAGAAACCAAGTCCGTTTCCTCCCTGCGCTCCTTGGCTCCTCCTGCTTTTCAGAAACTTGTGTTAGAGAGTTCTCCACACCATAGGCACTTACTAAATGCCTGATAATGTCTGTGTCACCGCCTGAAGTGTCTAATGGGTCCTAGCATCTGGCACACTTAGTGCTTGCTGCTGTCTTGGGCAAATGGCAATAGCCTTTGGGTTCTCTGTCTTCTGAGTGTGTCAGGCCAGCTGAAGAGAAGCTACTTGGAGATGACCCTGAAGTTCTGACAGGCACTTCCACTGTCTTTGGTGGAATAAATCTAGAAACTTCAGTGCTACCATCTGGAAAGGTTTCCCCAAAGCACACTATAGATTCATGGTTCAGGGTGACATGGGAAGTCCCCAGAATGACATCTACTCCTAGAGCACAAAGACACCATCTAGAAATGCCTTCATGGGTTTTTGGTGACTGGCTGCAGGGACCGTAACAGGCAACAGGTGCCTCATGGCAGATTCTCCATCACAGCAACACAGTGTGTCTACACATCAAGGTCAGGATGGTATTTCATGGCCATCTGACTATAACTGCTTTGCCAGCCTCCAGGGGAGGCTCCATCCTCTCTGTACCAAAACAACGTTCAACCTTCTTCTGCCCTGGTGGCCAAAGAATCATAAGCAGAGACAGGAGTGGGAACTGGTGGGGGACAAGGTAGCCTGGGGGGGGTTCTTCTCATGGGAATTCTTTAGGATAGAATGTCTGCTTGACCCCACAAACCCCAGGACATCTTCCATCCCAGGAAGCCAGTTTGTGAGTGGCTCCTCACAAACTCGAGACACTTCAGCGAAAACTTGAGCAGAGGGCATGTAGGGAAGGCAAACGAACCAGCCTTTGCCTATGGCAGCCACAGTGGGGTGAGAAGACAAGCCTCCCCAGACTTGTGCCTGGAGATGGTACCCCCACATCAGCACCAGGCCTGGATCTGCTCACTCTTGCCATGTTTGAAAAACTCAAAGTCTTTCTTAGGAGGCCCTCAGTTCCACCCTTCCTCCGAAGGTCTGGAGGCAGCTCTGGCCGCTGAACTGCGCTCTCATTGGATAATCTGGCCGTGTAAGCTCTCCTCTGCTTTTTCCACTTAAAGGAGAGGGTGCCCGGGCTTCTCACTGAGCTGGGGTTTGAGTGGCTGCAAGCTCTGCTGACTCCATATGGCACCAAAGCTCTCGTCCCTGCCTCTAAAAATGAACCAAATACTTTCAACCCCCACATTTTCCTCCTCAGCTTTATGCCTGGAGAGGAAGAGAGAATGAAGATGAAAATCCCCAAAAGCCAGACTATTGCCTCTAGCCAGATTGCTCCCTGGCTTTTGGTATATCTGTGAATTGTTTCTATGCCCCCCACCCACCCAGTGTGTAGGGGTTGTGGTGGTAGGGAGAATGTGTCAAGGAGAGAGGAGAAAGGAGGGAGGGAAGGAGGGAGAAAGGGAGGGGGAGGGGGAGGGGAAAGGGAGGGGGAGGGGCAGGAGGCAGAGGCAGAGGCAGAGGCAGAGGCAGAGGCAGAGGCAGAGGCAGAGGCAGAGGCAGAGGCAGAGGCAGAGGCAGAGGCAGAGGCAGAGGCAGAGGCAGAGGCAGAGGCAGAGGCAGAGGCAATGTGTCCTAGCCCTTACATGGGAGTTAGAAGACAATCTTAGATGTTGGTCCTTGCCTCCCACCTTGTCTTGAGACTGGATGGCTTTTGGCCATAGATGCACTGTGATTATAGAATTATGCTAACATGCTTAGCTTTGTATGGATTCTGGAGATGCACACTCAAGTCTCGTGCTTATGCAGCAACGTTTACCCAAGAGCCGTCTCCCAGGTCCCAGTGCTGTTGACTGTGAACACACCTGGGACAACACTCCTCAGAGCTCCCGATCTAGATTTGAGAATATCTGAGGGTGGGATCCCAGGCGGTAGGAGCAAATGGATCAATCCCGGCTAGGGAGTGTGGCCCACAGCTCCTAACATCTGTCTTCCTTATAGAAGACCCCTAGCTTTGTCACTAGGAAGGCAAACCAGCTTGGAATAGTCTCAGCTATCTAGATGACTTCTTGCTCCAGCCTGTACCACTTGTCAAAAATGTTTACTTGACAGAAAGATCACAGAGTGATCCCCAAGTCTAGCAAACAGCATCAAGAACTCTGTGAAGAGGCTGGGGGATATAACTTATTGGTAGCATGCTTGTCTAGCAAGCCTGTGTTCCTGGGTTCAATCCGCAGCACTGATGAACAAGGAGTGAGAGTGGATGCCCACTGAGGCTGGTCCTTCGAGCTAACTGTACTCACTAATGGTTGCTTTGCACTAATTGAATCCCCTATTTCGATGGATGAGGATTCAAGCCCATCCGCAGCTACCGTAGCAAGTTCGAAGCTAGACTGAGATCCATGAGGCTGTCTCATAAAACAAAACAAAAGAAAACTTGATGGTGTTGGTCAGAAGTGAAGGGGGGCAGAAAGCAGAGACACAAGAAGCCTCTGCCCTGTGGACTCAGCCCACTACAGTCGTGGGAGAGGTTTTCCCACCTTCTGGACCCCTCCTCTCTGATCTGTCAACCAGTCTCCACTTACATCATTTGCCTGTGTATCTTGGCTCAGAACTTCAGTCATCTGGCACCCATAGAAGATAGCTTGTGAAACTTAAAACGTATGACCTTACGTGTCATCTAACTCCCTCCCAGTTTCCTGTGCTAAAATGAGCATATCAGATTAGAGTAGGAAAAATGAAAGTGTTCTTCCACATCAGCTCTGACTAGACTAGACGCTGGCCAATATGGAAGACTGATGCCACATCAGCAGGGGACAATGCTGTGATAGATTATTGTGGTGGTTTGCATATGCTTGGCCCAGGAAGTAGCATTCTTTGGAGGTGTGGCCTTGGGGTAGGTGTGGCCTTGTTAGAAAAAGTGTATCTCTGTGGGTGTGGGCTTTAAGACCCTCATCCTGGCTGCTTGAAAGCCAGTCTTCTCCTGCTTGCCTTTGGAACAAGATGTTGGGTTCTCAGTTTCTCCTGTGCCTTGCTCGCCCGGGTGCTGCCATGCTTGCACCTTGATGATAATGGACTGAACCTTTGAACCTGTAAGCCAGTCCCAATTAAATATTGTCCTTATAAGATTTGCTTCTGTCATGGTGTTGGTTCATAGCAGTAAAACCCTAACTAAGACAATTAGCAATTGTCTGTCATAGGTGTGAGAATGGGTGTACCTAATATACACCAAGTATTTGTCATCCCGAATCTTCTTGTTCTTAACTGTTCTTCACAGAGGGGCATCAGATGACTCTCCTTATCATCTCACTAGTATTTCTATCTTGGGCACTCAGTCAACACTAAGCCTGGAATTCTTTCTGTTTTCCCATCATTGCTTGATGGAGATTCATCTCGCTTCTTTAGATAGACGAGAGATTTAAGGGGCCAGCTTGCCTGGCATGGTGCTATATTCACGGAGCAGAAGCTCAATCTGGAGACCAGCCCATGGATGGACTGACTTTCTGAAGAGGACACTGTTCCCTTTGAGATGCTTGTAAATAATAGTTCTCCCAAACTCCTGGGACTCAGAAACTTCAACTGTGATTCAGCTGCTGCTTGGGGAGTGGATGAGAAAGAAGAGACGGGGGAGGCAGAGGAGGTGTGGGGAGGAGAGAACAAGTTGCTTTTCCTTCTGCCCTCCAGTACGGAGACACACAAAAGCAGGAGTCAGGAAGCCAATGTGATTCACACAGGAAGCAATACCCCACTCCCTGTCCTTACTCTCCAGGACTGCAGACTCCCTAACACAAGGCTATCTCCACACATCCTTCATGTGTACTCCAAAGTGAGGCTGTATCCAAGGGGGAAGTATCCCTCCCTCTCCCTCTCCCTCTCCCTCTCCCTCCCCCTCCCCCTCTCCCTCTCCCTCTCCCTCTCNCCTTCCCTCTCCCTCTCCCTCTCCCTCTCCCTCTCCCTCTCCCTCTCCCTCTCCCTCTCTCTCCCCTCCCCCTCCCCCTCCCCCTGTCACTCCCCCTCCCTCTCGTATGCTCCCTTTGTATCTGTGTGGTAGCCAGAGACTGGAGCCCCTATGCCCACAGCCTAAACCCCACCGAGGCTGGTCCTTCGAGCTAACTGTACTCACTAATGGTTGCTTTGCACTAATTGAATCCCCTATTTCAATAAGTTATTCTATCTAGAATATTCACTGAGAGGTGGATAACAAATTTCTACCATTTATACACACGGAGGACAGCATGCACCCCCGATATTAGCTACAAGAAACCCTGAATATTTCAAAATGAACATACTCCCGAATCCAACTGAAACATTGTAGCTCAGGCCTTCGGCAGCAAAAAGAAGGGAAAAAAGAGTCATTGTTGTAGAACAGCCATTGAAGTCCCACCTGAACAAACAAACGCCAGACACAGGAAATTCCTAGCATTGATTCACGCATTCAACATCCATCTTTTTACATAAATCACACAAACGAAACAGTGAGAAAATTCACCAAGTCATTTTGAGAGGGGAGAAAAAAATCAAAGCTTCAGTACATGCACAAAAACAGCAATTTGACTGCACAAATAAATGACAAATTTGTCTGTCTGTGTTGAAATTCAATGCAGTAAAAGAAAGGCCTTCACAGAAGATGCGGTTTGAACATCATCAAAAGCGCCTGGTGCAAAGTGGACCATTCAAACCCCCAGGACGGCACTCGCCACTAATTAGTTCTGTGAGGTCTTTTGACATCCAGTTCAAGAAATCGCTGCGAAAAATTCCAATTTATGAAACACACTTGCGGGCAACCTAAGGCAGCTATTCAGATCTCCACTGAGGAAAACGTCACGTTGTCCACCTCCTCTCCTGTGGCAATTTTCATTTCTCATCCGTACAGGAACGCAGCCCACGGGAGCCTCGAGAAGAGGAGACCGCTTTGCGCTGAAAGGGTAAGACACTAAAAATACCCGGACAATGTTCCTTCCAGGGAACCAGGAGGCGGCAGAAAATGATAAATATAAGTTTCCAAACAGCGTAAAAAGGAAAGTGAAGAACTGACGGGGTCTCCTGAGAGGGGTATTTTACTGGGACAAACGGGATAAGTATAGCTCATTAGAGAGAAACACTACGGCTCCTCACACATTGGACAAATGTGGGGAGAAAAATCTCCTCAAGAAATTTTTGTTTTCAAGCTACATAAAGCTGTTGGGAGGGGTTAGGCAGGGGAAGGTGGCTGTGAAGTACATCTGGATTGGAGAAACGGTTGGCGCTTCATTTTTAGTACTGGTGATTAAACTGAACAAATCTTTGTGCGGTTTTACATTCCACTTTAGGACTGATGATTAAATTGCACAAATCTTTGTAAGATCTTATATTCGTTTTTTTAGGGCCGGTGATTAAATTGAACAAATCTTTGTATATTCTCCCATTCGTTTTAGGAGGGAAGGTTACATGGAACAAATCTTTATAGGATGACTACTGATAAGAAATGAAACAACTCACGGGCGTTCCAAAGGTTAACACACACACACACACACACACACACACACACACACACACACACACTCACGCATATTAACAGTTTGAGAAGTTAAGCTACCTAAACTTCAGTGCTCCACTGATAATTGTATATTTCTGACTTTGTCCCAACCTTGGTCTTGCCAATGGGATCGGTTTCTCACTTGGAAACACTTGTGAGCTGTTTTCTCAACAGCCTCCTATTCAAAGGGCCTCAAATGGGCAGAATTTTCTTGGCAAGTTATACGAGAAAGTTTTTTTTTTTTCAAAGGTGAACAAAATCCTAAACTAGACAAAAGCCACTGTTCCGAAGTTTCTGCTTGCTTACCTGGAAGGCTCCACAAGCCAGAAACTTCCAGAGTTCTTAGTTTCTTCTCCAGCTCTGCCACTCGGTTCCCGAGGATCCTAGAAAAGGTACGAAAATAGTAAGAAGAGATGACGTCACTTGTCAGTGCGAAAATAAGAAGAGATGACGTCACTTGTCAGTGCGAAAATAAGAAGAGATGACGTCACTTGTCAGTGCGGAAAATAAGAAGAGATGACGTCACTTGTCAGTGCTTGCACCAAGGTGGTAGGTAATAGGAAGGTCAATAGACTTAGGGTCTAAAAACAGAGCATGCAGGTGCACCTGTGTACATGACACTCACTCTATGGGATGTCCATGTGGAAATAGAAAAATACCCAAAAGCACGCTCACACTATTCAGTTGAGTTCTGCTCTGCCAGGCAATTCCCTGGAGGTTAAACAATTATTCCACCACTGCCCAGAACATCATAAGGAATTTCCATTCGAGAAGTGCTCATTGCTAAAGATGTCAGTTGATTCTGAATGCCCTTAGGAGCATCAGACCGTCTTTGAGAGCATGTTCGATTTTTGGAACCAATAGGTAAGATATAGATGGACACACTTGTAAATGTTTCTTCTAAGGCAAGAAAATAATAAGATCAGCTTTCGCAGCCCCACACTAGGTTTTACTGATGTGCACGCCCTGGATATCAAGAACAATGCCTGGCACAGTGTAGGTGACCGATAAGTGTATGTACTTAAACATACGCGTTTTCTTTCTTCATAATCGGTAATCATCTATGGAAAAGGTAAAGATTAAGAATTTCACTAGAGTTTTCTTTGTTCCCCCTACATAATGTTTTCGTTAATTATTTGGGAATTTCGTACAGTGTAATTTCATTACAAATGCTTCCCATTTTCTCCCTGTGTCACAGTTCTGCAGGTAAAGGCATTTGATGACAAGCTCAGCGATCCGAGTTCGATTCTCAGCACCCACGTGGTGGAAGGAGAGAACCGACTTTGGCAAGTCTTCCTCTGACCCCCATACACCATTCTGACTCGCTGTGATATCTAACTTCTGAAACTCGCACTGGAAAAGATCGGGCTGTGTGCTCAGAAGGCAGGCTTTGTGCACATGCGTAGGTAAACATCTGCTCCTTTGCTCCGGACATTAAACATAGCTGAGAAGTGATTGATAGCCATCTAAAACTTTGCTTTCCAGTGGTCTGGAAATGGAAACCAGCTTTTATTTTTATTTGGGGAGATTTTCTTGGCACTGCTGTGCTGAAAGAGACACGAAAATCTCTTTAATAGCAAATTCTCCATCCCTTTCAGTGGGATAAATTAGAGCAGCAGAATTATTCTCCTACGTCTCTTTCTATTCCAGAGATAGCTGCGCACACCCACATACATTCAGGGCTATGAATATGTATATATAGACGCACATATATACAGTTCAGTTCATCCTGATTTTACCTGAATCGACCTGCAGTATCTTAATCATCCGTTGGAGTTCACAGGGAAGCTCTGCCGCTGTTCCTCCTGGTTTGGTTCATCTGGTTACTAGAGCTCATCTTTCCCTCATTCCCTCAGGTCTCACAGTCTGCAAGGTGCTCACCAACTACTTCAGATCTCGCTCCACCTGTTGGGTCTGTCTTGCTTTCATACCCGTGACCCCTCCCATAGACACTACTGTTAATCAGCCTTTCTGTATTTTGCCCAGGCCTTCTGATGCCAGCTCCCTTCCTCACAGCTGATGGGTCTGACATGCCAGTCACCACAGGGCTCAAGCTCATGCTTGCCTCTGAATGAGGTCAGATTACATGTCTGCAGCTGCCTCTTAGGACCACCCCTGCATTCTACTTGCAGGGATCCTGTTTGAGTTCACCTGTGGAAGCTCTGTGCATTGTTCTGATACCAGCACCTGATGCAGGGCTGGAGGTGATAAAAGGATCCGGACGTTGCAGGTGTGGCAACAGCAGTGAAAGAACCATCAATAGTAGTGACTGGACTGCGGTGGACACAAATGACAACTGATTTTCCCAGAGTCCTCAGTATGAGGCACCAGAGATGCTAAACATTCACCTTATACAGAAGTTAGTTAGCTTGGCCGAAACTACATACAGGGATCAGGGAGGAGTCTGGATCTGGTGCCAAGCCTGTCTCAGCCTCTGAACTTCATGTCCTTAACACATCCCCCCTTGGTGGCACTTTCAAGTAACCCTCTTTACATTCTTTCTCATACGTATAATAAGTACTTCTTTAAAAACTGTACTTATCGAAATACAGATATAGCCATAGATGATGTGTAAAATTCAACCCAAGTTGCTTTGCATGACTGGGAGGGATCTCCCGCCTGCCTCACGCAGAGACTTGGGCAGGGGTTATGGGAGCTGGTGTAAGAGGCTGTGAAAGTCACACTGGCTGGCAGCTCTCGGGATGGAGAGAGAGAGAGAGAGAGCTAAGAACAAATCTAGCTCAGGAAGTTTGAGCAATTCGCACCCAGTTCCTGGGATCCACCTCTGTGCTACAGGTTGGAGGGGAAATTGAAAGGACAAGCCCCTTTCCCTATTCCTAGAGAACAATAGTCTACTGGTGGACACCTGAGCACCATGTGATAGGAAAGCCAAGGACAGCTGATAGGTATCCAGCGTTTGTCCCAAGCCAGGTGTTATGCTCATGAACAACGCATGCAGTGCCTGCCATTTTGTTTTGCTTTTTGTGTGTGTGTTTTCCTTTTCAGCACCTGACTAGGAAGTCCTTGATTGGTAGATGAAGAACCTGAAGCTCACAGAGGGCAATGCCTCACTCAGGGTCACACGGCTGGCAATCAGGCAGAAACTAAGCCTAAAAACACCTAAGTCTAACAAAAAGCTGAAAGCAAAATTGATAAGCAACGAAGAAACACAGAACCAGAGAGGCTGGTGGGCCCTCTGATGAAGAGGGAGCCTGTGGCCAAGCTGAGAACACTCTGACTTCTAATCCCAGATTCTGGGGAGCTATCGCGGTGTCATCGGCAGCAGAGAGAAGCTTAGGAAGTGGTCCTCATATGGAGTTGGGGATGGACAAGAAGTGGGAATGGAGGCAGAAAACCCACTTAGTGGGCAGTCGTGCAGGAAGATGAAGATGTGCCCAACAGTCCAGTGGGGACGCAGGGAAGCCAAAGAAACAGGACCGCAAGGAGGAAATGGAGGAGCTGAGGCTGCATGAGAGACATAGGGACACATGGCAACTCATGGAAGAGATGAGCGTCTAAGCATGGGGTGAAGGAGATCTTCTTGCCAACAGAGTGAGGTAAGAAAGGGCTGGGATAAGGAAAGGAGCAGGGACACGATAGAGCCTGGGAGGCACAGGGAGAGAAGTGCTGATGGGGAGGGTCCACCTCTTCCAGGAAGTGGTCACTGACAGAAGTGCACGGCACTGTGACCTGCCCTGGGTGGGGGTGTCAGAGGATGAGGGAACCCCCAGTTCCCAAGTGAGAAGCTAAGGCACATTAGCATGTAGGAAGGAAGATGGGTCTGCAGGGAAGACAGCCAGTCCGGAGGGCAGCAGCTGCAGGTGCACCCAGGCTGGGGGAGAAGGCCTTTGTGGTTGGGTAGGATGGTGGATCTCATTTGTTTGCTTGCTTGTCTGTTTGTTGTTGGCTTGTATTTAAGGTAATTACAGGTTGTTTTAGAATAGGAGAGATTTCAGTATATGTCCTCCCATCATATGCCCCTTAGTCAAAGAAAATCCTCCAGATGTCCGGCCTCCTTACTGACTTTGCATCAAGGCTTCTAATGGCATTTCTTGGCATAAGGTTAGAAGTCAGCAAAAGATGGCCAGTCTGGTGAGATTTCTGAGGGAAGGGACAAACAAAGGCCTGAAGGGGAACCGCACCTGTCATGAAGTATCCGGAGCCCTTGGAAACTCTGCTATGAAACTCACTGTTATAGGAGACTTAGAAGAGTCCCCAGCTCATTTACCATCAGCTAGGGAAGTAGGAAAGGTCCATGATTGAATTAGCCACCACCTCACTACTGGCAAGGACGTGAAGCACTTAGCAACCATATCTTCTGCTTGTGGCATTAGTTTGTTAGATAAGGGAGCCGTCTCCCTTTAGTGAACACCAGGTAATGGCTAATGCGTCAGCAAGAGGCACAGTAAACGAATGGCCATTGAACAACACTCAAACATAAATCCCATGGTACCTAGCAGTCATCAAGACGGTTCCCCACAGGAGGCCCTGCGTGAAGAAGGCCCAGCCTGAAGGAGGCCATTATCAAACAGTAGAAAGCCAGTAGGTAGAGCATGAGCTTCCAGAAGGGAAGGTCTGAAATCCCAAGGCACAACCCCACCCTAATAAAGTTTCTTTTTCCTCCCTTGATTCTAAGGCTGAATTATGAGGGCCACCAGTGAGCTGAACACATTCCCATTCTGTTGTCAGCCCCTTTACTTATAGTACAGTTAACTTCTTCATACACTCCCAGGAAGTATGAATCAGAAGGCCTCCAAAGTACCAAAAGGGCACACTTGACACTTGTTGATGTACCTCCACAATCTATTGCTACAGGGCCGGAAAGCAAGCAAGAAGAAAGGAACAAAGGGTGCCCCTCCCTTCTCTGTGATAAAGAAGAGCTGCTTTTTTTTGTTTTTTTAAAAAGTATCCATAAGTATATGGATACTTGGGTGTGTTTCCATACACTATGCCTTTGTTTGTATGACTTGAAGGTCCCATGAAGACAAGAAATGGTGACTTCTCCCAAGAAGGGGTTTGGGACAGCTGAAATGTGTGGAAAACCCACAGTTCTTCAAACATGGCTCAAAGAACTGTTTGAACATGGCTAAAGATGCAAAGGTATGCTTAAATAAAAATAGCATGATGAATGGAAATGCCAGCCTCCATACAGGGAGAAAGTGGTTTGCATCTGGGCCTGTTGCTGTAGCCATGGTAAGGTTCAAAGGAGCCCAGAGAGATGCTGGCCAGGTGTTGCTCAGGGATGAGAAGCATCCTTGCTGCCTGCTTCAGGGGACCCTTGGGCACAGCACCTCCCCAGTCAGATCCCCAGCCCTGCTACCCGAGAGTAGCTGCAGTTGGGCACGGCTGTTTCATTTTGCAAGGCTGTTGCAAACTTCTCCTGTCAATAAATTACCTTGTCATCCGGGGAGATTGCCGGCCTCCTTTTGATGCTCTCGCTTTCTCCCATATACATCTCCATCTCTGCTTCGGTCCTCTCTTCACTCCATCATCTCCCTTTTCTCTTTTGTTTTTATAATACACTTTCAATCATCTTCCCGTGGCCTCCTTCCGCAGGTGTCCCTGCCTCTGGCAGCCCCAATTCTCAGGTTCCCTCCCCTCTAAGCCTAACATCTGTTCTTGCTCAAATCTTGCCCACATCTTCAGCAATGTCATTTGTGGCTCTGAATGTGGGAATCTTGGGAGCGGGGGCCACCTATAATTTTCAGGGTTCTGTGCAAGATAAAAAATGTGAACCCCCATCCACCCCCACCCCTGTGAAAAGATAGTGGTAGCAGTATCTGTCCAAATGCCGAATCCTTCTAGGTGTAGATTGCATGCCACAAAGCTGGCCCTGCTCCGTTAGAAGCTACATGTTCGAGCTCATAGGTCAGTGCTAATCACCGTCGGGGGTGTTGGAGTGAGTCAGTGTCAGGAAGGTGAGGCCCCCAGCATGGCATCTCTGGGGGTCCAGAGTGAGCACACTTGTTTGACCACATGGAATCTGGGTCATGTTCAGATGTGGCATGAAGAGCATCACCAGACACAGTGACGTGCTTTTGAATTCAGACCCCCTGGAGTGTGAGAAGTGAACTTCTTGCTTTAAAAAAAAACAAACTTCATAAATTACCTAGACTCGTTTCTAGAAACAGAAAATGGACTGATGTAAGCAGTACATGTGCTGCTCTAATTACTGTTCTCAGCTTTTATTCTCAGGACATTTTCAACTCCGTTCTGACCACTGTTTCAACCTGCCTCTGTCAGTTAGGGTTTTACTGCTGTGAACAGACACCATGACCAAGGCAACTCTTAGAAGGACAACATTTAATTGGGGCTGGCTTACAGGTTCAGAAGNATGGACTGATGTAAGCAGTACATGTGCTGCTCTAATTACTGTTCTCAGCTTTTATTCTCAGGACATTTTCAACTCCGTTCTGACCACTGTTTCAACCTGCCTCTGTCAGTTAGGGTTTTACTGCTGTGAACAGACACCATGACCAAGGCAACTCTTAGAAGGACAACATTTAATTGGGGCTGGCTTACAGGTTCAGAAGACTAGTCTATTACCATCAAGTTGGTTACATGGCTGAGTCCAGGCAGGCCTGGTGCAGGAGGAGCTGCATCTTCATCTGAAGGCTGCTAGCAGGATACTGACTTCCAGGCAGCTAAAACAAGGGTGTTAAAGCCCACACCTACAGGGCCACACCTCTGCCAACAAGGCCACACCTCTCAACAGTGCCACTCCCTGGGCCAAGCATATACAAACCACCACATTACCTTAACTTGCTCAGTTTGATACAATGTAACCAAATACTCGTTACAAAGCAAACAGGATACTTGGTTACTTTGCCTTTTCTGGATTAAGAGATAGCATACCAGGAGGCTCTCTCACACCCACAACAGCCCATTAAAAAGTTGATGATTGTTTTCCTGGCCATCAGAGACCCTCAGAGTCAAGTCTTGGGGCTGAGGGGCAAAGACTTAAGAAAGAGGCAAGAGCATTAGCACTGTCCTATGGGAGCTACCATGTAACTGGCATTGCCTAGAGTGGAGCTCACAGGACGGGCTCTCTAAGAAATCAGGATTCCTGCTTCATTGACTCTGATGGATAAGCAGTATGCCAAAGCAACTTAGAAGCATGGTTCTGGTTTCATGCTTCCCCCAACCCCCAGATGTCAGGGATGGGGCTGGCTTGTGATTTATTTCTGGAAGCCCACTCTCTTCCCACCCAGACCACCCACCTGTTGGTTTGCCTCTGGTGCTGAATGACCATATTTTTCTCATGGATCGTCTCCAACAGGGCAGTGGCCAGAGACTTCAGGTCAGCGATGGACTGAGGAGTAGCTGGGAGGCTGCACCCATGGTCTTCAGAGAGCAGATCCTGAACTAGTGAAGACAAAGTTGACAGCTCAGTGGTGGACTCTGAAACATGAGACCCATGTTGGTTATTCCCAGATAATGGGAGTCCCAAGCTTTGACAGGACAGTCATGTTTCCTGAGGGCCTTCCTCAACTACCACAAGGAAAACAACAGAAAACCCAGTGTGAGAGTTAGGTGGAGAAGCCTTAGAGAGGTTTGACGCTCCCCTCCCCCAACCCCTGTTTTTATTTTCTTCTTTTTATCAAACTGGGATAGAACCCAGGGCTTTGCACATGCTAAGCCAGTACGCTCTCACTGAGCCACGCTCACATCCAGCCACTTGCAAGCTGGTCAGAGACTAATAGTATTTTCACTTGCCAGAGGGTGAAGCCTCTTTTTTATGCTAACTCACTGAGATTTTGAACTGGAAAAAAAAACTAGCAAGTATTATTTATTTCCATTTTGTAAACAATAAAGCAAGCCTCAGATGGGTTAAAAACACTTGTTCAAGGTCACACTACCCTGCAGATGACAATCCTTGATCGGCTTTCTGATTATTGCAAATGTAATATAGCACTTTAAAGGGGTAAGTCAGTGGAGAGAAAGACACAAGTGACAGTCACTCTGATACTCCTTCTGACTATGACAAAACACTGTGACTCTTTTGACTATCATTTCCTATGTGACTATATGTATATATACAGATTCATTCAATACTCGTCTAAAATGAAGAAAATACTACTTCTTTACTTAACAACATTCCAATCTCATTTACATCCCCTACGTCATAAAGGCGAATGCCCACTTCAATAGCCCATCTAGGTCTGTAACTACTAATTTAGCTAAGTATTTATGCCATTTCCAGTTGAAATACAGAATGTATGAGGAGATTTCCTGCAGTTAAAAGTTCATATGTGTCTAACTTATTTCTTGCTAGTTCTTGTTAATGGATCTGTTTAGGTTTATCCTAATGGGTTGCTATGCTCATACATTTTGATTACCTATCCAGTAGTCCATGGTAACAAGGTTCTCTCATAGGTTTTCTAGAAGACTTGGGTCAGGGCATATCTCTATGTGGTCTTTGATTATGGCTGGTACTTGTGACATAGAATAAGTACAAAGGTCCATACTCTTAAGATGGTATGGTATCCAGGGCTAACCATGTTCACACATGAGTACATGTTCATGTGTGTACATGCATATGTAGGTATATGTAGCAGAAACAGGTTGGCATCAGTCCTTTCCTTACTCTCTCTCTCTCTCTCTCTCTCTCTCTCTCTCTCCACTTTTTACTATTGAGTCAAGGTCTTGCTCTGCAGCCCTGGCTAGCCTAGAGCTTGACAGGTAGACCAGATGGCCTCGAACTCCACTGCAACAAAATTTTTACATGGGCATTAGAGATCTGAACTCAGGGCCTTATGTTTACACAGCAGATACTTTACTGCTGAACCACACAGATGGCGTTTTCCACACTTTTATAGAGAGTTACAGCTGCCCATTCAGGAACGATTCTAGGATGTTCTCTTCTAGATCAGTGGGAAAAAGAAGCTGCTTGAAAAAGAACCTTGATTGTTAGGTCCACTGAAGATGCTATGCTTTTTAAAGCCAGTTCTGATTAAGACTGGGCCGTGATAGCAGCTGGTCTATACTGTCAACACCCGAGGAGCAGGCCTGTGCATCCAAGGTTTAAGCCAGGAACTGACTACAGAATATGAAATACCAGACTCAAACTTCCTTCTATTTATTCCCCCACTGGACTGCTCCTAGAAGATCATGATTTCTCATCGGGATCAACAGGAAGGAGGAACAAAACTGCAATCAATAAGAACTCCTCGGAAAACGGCACGCGTTCCCAAGATCCACGGTGCCCTGACCTGTGCTGTGACCGCGAAGCAGTAGGAGCTTCTCTGTTCTGCCTGCAGAGGCCCGGAGAAACACACTCAGAGAGACTCTCAGGTGGAGATGGGAAAGGAAAGACATCCTCAGAAGGACACAGATCCGATCACTGGTGAAGCTTGAAGATGGTGATTCTAAACGTTTGGTCTCCCACTGTAGCACCATGGCCTGGCAAACCTGCTGGCATGGAAATTCTCAGGCCCTTGTCCTCAAATCCTGTCAATCAGGAACCTAGGTAGGAGTTTGTCTGGGTTGGAAGGACTCAGGCAATCCTGAGGTAAGTGACAGTTAGGAGCTGCAGTTTTCTGTCCCAGAGGCTTGTGTGGAACCTAAGACTACACAGCTCCATGCTCAGAAGTTGGTCCCATCTGGATATTAACGCCTACCTTGCTTTGCAGACAAGACCCCAGTCAGAGCACTACTGCTGGATTTGCCTTGGCTCTTGGAGTTTTTCCGTCTCTCGAGAGCATTCTGCAACAGCAATGGAAAAAACAAAAGCCTTTGTTAGAAAAGGCAGGGACAGAAAATTTCCTTGTTAAGGATACAGCCTGTGTACTCCTAAGAACCCTGGCAGACTCCAAATGCAGCCTAAAACATAGGAATCTCTGTCCTTGGAGTTTTAAAAGGCTCCACGTAGAGGGTTGGTTTGGCTTTTAAGTTACTGCAAAGGAGAAAGGCAGTAATTGTAGTCCCTTACATTCAGAGGTATTTAATACAGCTTCTTTGAATCAAATCTGAGGCTAGAACCCAGTCTAACATGTGGAGAGACTTGCTATGGAAATCATTTTAGAATAGCCACGAGATGAACACTACATTTGCTTTTATGTACCAGAGGCAGTATCTGGAAAGATATGATGGTTGGATTGGAAAGGGACGGTGGTCAATTAGTGATGTCTGCCTTGGACACAGGATTGAGTGGACATGCTGCTACAGCCACTCTTAGAATGTCCTTCACACCAATATGCAGTAGTAAGACAGGGTTTGGAACATGAACAGGATACATAATACATGAAAAGATAGATATGGCTGTAAATTTAAATACTAAAAAGCACAGACTTCCTTGGCTCATGTTTCTCCATACATTGATGTAAATGGAAGTGTGGCTCCCACCAAATGGAAAGCCACAGTGATCTCGGAGAACAAAAGCCAGTGTCAACAACCAGGAGAATGTGCCAGCTCTTCCTAGCATTCAGTTGGCTGTGAAATGTTACCCTCAGGAAGAGACGTCAATCTGTTTTCAAAGCAGAGAGACCCAGGAGAGTCTTCCAATTATAACACTTACAACTAACATCTGCAGAAATAGATATGATCAAACCAATGCAGCTGGGGTTAGACTAAAGAACACTGCAGCAAATTCTAACATTCTGTCCTTTCAGGGTGCCTCCAATCTTAGCGCTTGTGTCGTGGTGTCCGTCTTTGTTTCTTCTCCCACAGAAACCATTTTCTTGGGGATAATTATGAGACAGATAGCATCTGACAACTGCAACATTTCACAGAGGAAGTGAAGAGGACCCCTGAGTTCACAGGGCTGAGGTTCCAAAGTGGAAGCACACAGGTTTTGGCGGTCTCAGAGTGCCTTGTCCGGACTATAGACGTAGATTGCAGATGCCAGGGTAAAAATGATGTTGGGAGTCCATTGGTTTGCTGGCTGATTTTCCTGGCTACTCCAATTAGGGGTCCTATTGGGCTCCGTTTGGGAGGACAGGAGAGTGATGAAATGTCTTTGAAGTATTAAAGAGAGTCATAATAGGCTGACACTCAGACGCTGAGTGGCCAATCACAGACTTGGTCAGGTTACCTTGTACTTGGCAATGTTCGATTTCAGAAGGCTGACCTCCTCATGGAGTTGTTTCAGTCTCTCCTGGAGATATCTAGAAAAAACACAAAACAAAATAAACACATACCCATAACTAGAATGGGCATGGGGGCAAAATGAAGCCCACCGAATGATATGAGCGAAACCTGAAGGCCCACTGTCTCGTTTGTATGTAACGACTTCTTCTCTCTCATCCTGGAGGGCAGGAGGCAGGAAAATGTGACCTTTTATTAAATAGATGTGATCAAGGTCAGACATGCCCAAATCACAGACACCCCATTTAAAAACAGCCCTCTTGGAGATGCCCTAAGGGACGACAGCATCGTTTTCACATAATTCTCATTAAGATGATTCCACAGGGGAACAAACCAGGAAGAGAAGACGGCAGCCATAACACGAGTCAGACACATCCAACCGCTGAAATGTGCCTGGAGGCAAAGACGCAGCCGAGGGAATTTCTCAATTTATTTTCTTATTCTTTCCCCTCTCCTTGACAGCAGTCACAAACAACTTTCCCTGGCTCTTCACCCCTGTGGCCCAATCAAAGAAGGTAAACGGAGAATGAGGGAGGCTAGAGGTGTGGGTATCTCCCCCTTCTTTTCTTATTTTTATAACCAGTACATGCCAGTGCTTATATTTGGGGGTTGTGACATGCTTTTTATCCCAAATGCAGATATTCCAACTGTAAGCAGGGTTTCAGGGACCCCCCTCCACATACACACACACACATACACACATATACACACATACACACACATACACACACACACACACACACACACACACACACA
>LR751060.1:0-89917 GCA_902729485.2 Mus minutoides
GCTCCACTGGAGCCATTCTAGTCCTAAGTATCTGCTATTGTGTGGGGCTCTGGCAGGAGGCTGCAGGACCAATAGGATTTTTAAAAGTTTCTTTTTGCTACTTACTATTATTGTGCTGGGAGCAGCTAGCTCCTCCATAGTTATTCCTGGAAATTTAGCACCATCTTAAAGTACAATTTCAAAAAAAAAAAAAAAATAATTACCTTTTAAATACCTCTTTACAAGAAATTCACTGGCATCTTATCATTGGTGTCCCTGTTTTTCAATGGAGAATTTGGACACGAGAGAGAGAGAGAGAGAGAGAGAGAGAGAGAGAGAGAGAGAGAGAGAGAGAGAGAGAGAGAGAACTCATTACAAATTCTTAGATTCTTAGGAGGATATGCTAACAAATGAAATATATAGCAAAGGCATTTCTATCTGTGGGAAAATTGAAAATGAGGATTCCTATGGGATACACATCGCACACAGCACTTTGTTATAGCTGCAGTGTTTACTTGGCAACTTCCCTGTCTTTATGTAACAACTGCAGATTTGGTTCGGAAAAGATCCTGCCTAGTCTCAACTTACCTTGAAAGAATAGGACTATGGGACCTTACATTATTATTTTTAATACTATGGTAATATTGAAAATATACCACAGATACATGATCATCATATAATAAGGCCCCCATAAAATAATATGCAAATGATATTGATTAGTAATTTTAGATACTATCTTCAGAAATCATGATAATATGGATATAGTAGAATATAATTTCATACTGAACATTTTTATTCAAATTACTATAGTAATATTGAAAATATACCACAGATACATGATCATCATATAATAAGGCCCCCATGAAATAATATGCAAATGATATTGATTAGTAATTTTAGATACTATCTTCAGAAATCATGATAATATGGATATAGTAGAATATAATTTCATACTGAACATTTTTATTCAAATTTACTTTGTGTTATACAAAGCAAATTTGTCACTTTCTAAAAATTGTATGCCTCTGAAGAAAACCGCTGACAGGCTTATAGTATTCTCTAGAATGAGAAGGATTTAGAGAAAGCAAAGTCAAATTAATGCTCTTTTTCCTTAGTTGCCAGATACTTCAGTTAATTTGTAGTGTGTTTAATGAGTAAAGAATACCTTTGTACCAAAGCTTCTAAGAGGCATTTGATAGATATATTTGTGTGGAAAATGGTGATAATAGACTTTATAGTTTTCCTGAGAATATTAGACTTTCTAATTATTTAGATTTGCTGAACAATGGTTTTAAAAATTATCTATCTATCTATCTATCTATCTATCTATCTATCTATCTATCTATCTATCTATCTATCTATATCTATCATCTATCTATCTATCTATCTATCTATCTATCTATCTATCTATCTATCTATCTATCTACTTATTTACTTATTTAGCTTATAGCCCACTCACTGCCCTCTGCCACCCCCTCCCACAATTCCTTTCCATCAGCCGAAGGCCCCTGTCCTCTGAGCAGGCAGGGGACACCCTGAGTATCCCTGGCACCCTAAGTACCTGAGAGGCTAGACACTTCCCCTCCCATTGCAGCCCAACAAGGCAGTCTAGTAGAATACATCTCACATACAGGCAACAGCCTCTGGGATAGCCCCTACTCCAGTTTGAACAGTAGACTTTTATAATGAAGTATCTAAAAATGTGGAAAATAATAGGTTAGCTTAGTTTAATTTAGCATCATGCTGTAAAGCATGATCTCCAGTTCTCAGATACCCTAGACAGTGTCTATTCCACTTTGTGTGCTTGATAGTTTTACATCATCTCTACATAAAGTCATCTGAGAGGAAGGAACCTCAATTAGGAAAATGCCTCCATAAGATCAGGTTGTAGACAAGCTGGCATGAACTATTGGCTGGTGTAGTAGGGTCCATCCCACTGTGGGCACTACCATCCCTGTCTCATGGCCCTAGGTTCTACAAGAAAGCAGAATAAATTATCAGTGAGGAACAATCCAGAAAGCAGCATCTTTATATGACTTCTTCATCAGATCATGCCTCCAGGTTCCTGCCCTGTTTGAATTCCTGCCCTTGGCTTCCTTTGATAGTGAAGAGTGACATGGAAGTATAAGCCAAATAAACCCTTTCCTCCAGAACTTGCTGTTTGGTCATGGTGTTTCACTGCATCAATTAAAACACTAAGACAATCTGAGTACATACTCTTTCTCAGTATTTCTGCAAGACTCATTCACTCATTATTTTCTGACCTTGACCAGGTGACACTCAACTAAAACATAGCCACACATCACCTTTCATACTTCAGTTGCTACAAACACAGTTTTCCATAATTGTTTCCTGTCATCTAGCCCTTGATATTTGAATATTTGATTAAGTCCAATTCCATTCACTAAAATTTACAATTAATGAAGACAAGCATAGTGTTCTTGTATTGGTAGGTCCCAGTATATATGTCTAGAGTCTAAAGCTAATTATAGACTTTCATGAACTTAGGGTAAGAAACTAGAGTGGAATCTTGCCATAGAATCTAAATGGTAAAGTCATTTCGACTCTTACATTTTACCTTGTATACATATGAAAAGCCATGTATGTTTTGTTACATTCAGCAAGAGCTTGGATAAAGGTATGCTAAAGAAAGCCATTGCCAATGAAATATGAAACTACTTTTTAAAGTCTCAAAAATAATATTAGATGTCTTATCTGAGTTGACTGATAATATTAGAACAGCCAGAACTGGGTTAAGGTACTGGTTTTAGGGGTCCAGTTAAAGCTGCTTATGTACAACTGTAAGATAGCCTATAGTGAGTTAACAATGCACCTGTCAGGGCATTTTTGTGACTTAGTGACCCAAGCAAGCAAACAGAAAGAAAAGTGTGATAATTCATTATATCTAGCTTATCTAGCTTTTCTAGGCTTGATAAACATGTGGTTTGGTAAAATACTAGCCTCAATACTGTTAAAGCAATGTAACTGTAAGTAAATTGGAATAGTGTTGTAGATGGGCATGGTTGACTTATTAAGTACTTGTTGGCTCTAAGAACAGAAATTGAACTATTCTGAAAGGGTAATATTTCCCTGTAGTAGTTTTGGTGTAAGGCTGCTTGTATTATGTTAATTTGGATCCTCAAAATTGCACAAGAATTCGCAATCTGCCCTGAGGGAACCCTGCACCAAGTTGATTTTAATTGGTAAATAAAGTTGCAAGAGGACAATGGTTGGGCAGGGAGACATAGGCGGTACTTTTAGGATTTCCTGGCACGGGACTGAGGAAGGCAGATGAAGGGGTGACTACTTTGCCTGGAGAAGGAGAACCCAGAAACTAAGCCTGAGACCTGTGGGACAGGGAACAAAGCTGCCAGGTAGGGGTCAGGGGAAAACAGCTCAAGAGGGTTGCACAACGGTGTCTAGGGCAGCAAAGACGGAATATAGGTTTTAGTAAGCAATAAATCTTTTTGGATATTGGAGGTGGTGGATTAGCCACGTGGAGTTTAAGAAGTGGCCCAGAAATTGAGCTGTTTTAGGTATATAAAAATATAAAGGCTGTATGCTTTTCATTTGGGAACCCAGAGCATTGGAGCAGGTAGTGACGAGTGCGGCTGCTACCAGGATCAATTGAGTAGCTTTAATTGGGCATTCTAGAGCAGAAATCACATCTGAATTTCTGTCCTTCCATAGTCTATGAATGACTTAACAGCTCCCACACTCATCTGAACCCACACCTTAATATAAACATTTCTTTTTTCTAAATATACTTTATGAACCCTTATTGCTAAGGGCAATAATCTGTGTCAGATAATTCCTGATTTGGAGAATATTTTAAATATTGATAAAACATTACTTGTTAATTTATTATGATGCTTATAGATAGTGGTCCCTGATGGAATGACCATTCTTTCCCTAGGAAAGAGATCTTCTGAGTTGTATTTGCCAGAGGAATCAACACTCAGCTAGCTTATGATAGCATCCACTATACGCCTAATGTTTGCTGATTGATTTGGCATGCCAAATAATTAAAAGTTTAATTAACAAAAAATTGTGGTCAAAATAACAAGGCAGGAAATATTTTTATATAGCTACAGCAATATAGTACTTTGAAATGTCATACTTTCCCTCTAATAGTACCAAATTAAAATGCCATGCTTTTTTCAAAGCAGATAAATGATTTTTTAAATGTGATAATTGTACTTTCTTTCCCCAAAGGGTTTAGTAAAATAAGCCATGTAAAGCAGCCAGAATTCCACATGTCTCTTCCTCCTCCTGGTGTATCTACAACAGAGAACTCTCAAGCTTTCTAAGTGAAATGATGTCACTTTCCATTTCTATAAACAGATAACAACTAGTTTCAAATGTACTGGAACTTCATTTTCAAAATAAAAAAAACCCAATAAAACCATGAAGTAAAAGTAAGAAAAATAAGAAAGTAAAGGATTAATTTGTCTTCTCTCATTATAACAGATTCTCACCTTAGATTACTTCACTGAAAATTTTGTCCTAATTTCTATCCCTTACAATTTTAACTTTGTATGGTTTTCAATTTAAGTTGTTGTCTATAACTTAAAACCCATCCTTTGATTTTAATGTTTGGGGTGCTAACATGCATCAAGGTGCAGGTAAAATAAGTGAAACTCTCAGCAGCTTTTTGTGAAAGTAAAGCTAGTTTCTATGTGTGAAATGGAGCTTAACTTTCTCATCAGATAACTTGGTTGTGGTTATCACCCCTAAAGTCATACTCATTCTTTAATCCTTGAGACTGGGACATGGGTGGTTTGACAATAGCAGAAAATAATGTTTACTGAAAGAAAGATTCTGCTTGTAGCATTGTGAATGTTCAATTTCATGTTTAAAATACTCTGAAGTAGATATAACAAATTCTTTCTTATAGATAAGAATATAGGGCCAGGAGCATTATATATTTTTGTCATGATGAGATTACATGGCACGGCTGTGATCAAAATCTGTGACTAAGGACCTGAGATTGTGCTCTGCTGACAGCCCTCAGTATGTACCACACTGAGTACCCTCAGTCTGGACCATGCTGACAACACTTAGTGTGTACCAGGATGAGACCCCTTAGTTTGTACCATGTTGACAGATCCACTGAATCAAAATTTGATGGTAAGTAGATAGAGTAGTAGTTTCAAACTTTGACTCTACTTGATGATAGACTTCTGATAAATCATGCATTAAAGTTATGATTTTTTAGTTATAAAAATGGGAACATATTAGACTCAAAATTTGCCTAAAGATACGTAAATAAATGAAGCTATAGTTTTTTTTTAAAGACTTACCTTATTTATATGAGTACAGTGTAGCTATCTTCAGACATACTAGAAAAGAGTATCAGATCCCATTACAGATAGTTGTGAGCCACCACGTGGTTATTGTGAATTGATTCAGGACTGATGGAAGAGCAGTCAGTATTCTTAGCCACTGAGCCATCTCTCCAGCAAATTAATTTGTTACGTGTGAGACGAGGCCAATGAAAATGTGACGACATGTGAACTGCACTGTTATCTTAGGAAAGTCTACCATACAGGATTCTATTGTGGTTAATATCAATAGTCAATTTTGGATCTGGAATTACATATGGGAAATGGATCNGATGGAAGAGCAGTCAGTATTCTTAGCCACTGAGCCATCTCTCCAGCAAATTAATTTGTTACGTGTGAGACGAGGCCAATGAAAATGTGACGACATGTGAACTGCACTGTTATCTTAGGAAAGTCTACCATACAGGATTCTATTGTGGTTAATATCAATAGTCAATTTTGGATCTGGAATTACATATGGGAAATGGATCTCTCTGATGTGATACTATTATTAGTAGGGTTATTTATGTGGAAAACACCTGACCACTAAGAGTGACACGTATTTCCTGGGATGGGATCCTGGACTATATGAAACAGCAAAAATCAGGAGTTGAGCACAAGAATTTTATTGTTCTCATCATGTGACCAGCAGTTTCGGGCTGCCATGACTCCCCCATCACGATACCCTGAGGCCTTTAAAGCATAACAGGCCCATTCTCAATATATATATATATATATATATATATATATATATATATATATATATATATATATATATTCATTGAGGAAAGAGTGAGAAAACTGGCTATGATCAATATTTTAATAAATATAATTATCTTTATATTACCCACTTCTGTTTTTTATATTGTTGCACCAGGATCACCCAAATCACGATTGTAGGGTACATCTGAACAAGGAATAGGTTTGAGGAGTTGCACTCCACTGAGATATCTGGATTATCAGGAATATATGTGTTACTTCATGAGTTGGTGTGTAGACCATGGAATATGTTGAGCCACAATATAGAAGGATGTAAAATGACACAGAATTTCCAAGTAGGAAAGATTTCTTGTTTCTATGGATAGGTTTTGTTTCATTTTCCCTAAGTCCAAGGTTGCTGTTATCTTTGTGTTCAGTGAAATTGTCGTGTATTATAAAATTATACTTTCATTGAGTCTTTGTCAAAGGCAACTTCTGCAATGGTAGCTGTCAGGTCAGAAGTTAAGTTTGAAATTTATGGAACTAAAAATAATATAATGCAGGTTTCTTATTGACATTTGATCCCAGATTATTCACATGAGAAGGAGGGATGAGATAGACAGAAGGGGCAGTAGTTGGAATTCACTGGAATACAAATGCACATATCCACATCCACTTGTCTAATTTATAAAGACTTTCATTATCATATTAGCATGCTATATGTTGATGTACCATTAATTTTCACATGTAAATATTATATGTAAGTTGGTAAGTAGAGGGAGAGAAGGATCTGGGAGGGAGAGAGTAGGGGAATGAAAAACGTGGGACCAGCTCAGATACTGGAGGAGATGGAAGAGAAGAACAGAGGGTCAGGAATTTGAAAGGAGGTATGTAGCAGTGGGGGGTTGGAACTGGGAGTAGCCACTAGAAAGTCCCAGATGCCTGGGACCCAAGACTTTCTCAGGACCCAACAGAGAGGACATTAGCTGAAAAACCCAACAAAGTAGAGAGAGAAACTGTACAGGCCATCTCCAGTGGATAAGCATGGCCTCTGTTTGAGGGATGGGGCCACACACCCACCTCAAAAATATTAATCCAGAATTCCTCCTATCAAAAGGAAATGCAGGAACAAAGAGTGGAGCAGAGACCAAAGGAAAGGCTATCCAGAAACTGCCCCACCTAGGGATCCATCCCATCTGCAGACACCAAACCCAGACACTATTGCTGATGCCAAGAAGTTCTTGCTGACAGGAGTATGGTATAGCTGTCCCCAGAGAGGCTCTGCGAGAGCCTGACCAATACAGATACAGATATTTGCAGCCAAACATGGGACTGAGCATGGGGACCCCAATGAAGAAGTTAGGGCAAGGACTGGAGGAGCTGAAGGGTTTTGCAACTCCATACAAAGAACAATACTAACCAAAGAGAGCCCCCAAAGCTTCCAGGGACTAAACCACTAACCAGAGTACAAATGGAAGGACCAGGGCTTTAGCTAGATATGTAGCAGAGGATTGCCTTATCAGGATCTTGGTCCTGTGAATGTTTGATGTCTTAAATATAGGGGAATACTATGGCACTGAGGCAGAAATGGATGGGTAAGAAAGCACCCACATAAATGCAAGGGGGATGGGATAGGGGGATTGTGGAAGGGAAACTGGGAAGGGAGATAACATTTGAATTGTCAATTAAAAAAACAATAAAAAAGAAAAATCAAAAGCAAAAATACCATCTTTTAGTAAAAAATAATTGCCAACATGATAATGAAAATTTTATAGTTTCGTTTTAATTTAATCCATATTATGTATCAAATCAGGTTTCATATATTGTTTTACCATTTCTGTCTTTCTATGACTGTTCCTTTCTTATGTGTCATTGATTTTTTTCATTAAAGCATTAACTACTAAATATTTTCTACATCCTAATGTACCAATAATGTCTTTTCTATGTAGTGAATACTAATTTCTGCCAAGTTAGTCCTTTGATATTATTGCTTATATTTAAGACTTTCTCTAGTTATTTTAAGAGCAATTTATTTTATTTAATGTACACATGTGTATAGTTGTTGGCAGACAAGATCAAGCCACCAAAATATTCTAAAATATATAGGGAAAGGAGCTCATGAATCTAGACCCCCTAGCTGAGGAATTATTAGTATTGATGGCTGCTGTGAGGAGAGTAATTTTTTTCATTGATGCCCTGCATGTTCTAGTGGTCCTACATCCATGTGAATATAGCAGCACTAAATGGACTCAATTTCTTTAGCAAGGTAGGCTCTGAGAAAGAATACCCAATGTTGTCCTTTAATATTATGGCTCTTACATGCACACATGTACACATGCATGTACAAATAAAGGGGCAGGAAGTAAATGTACTGCTGCTCAATTCATCTTGCAAAGTGGCCACTCTTCTGCATAACCATACGCTCCGTCTTCCTGACTTTCATTTCCTATCATAGCATCAATGGCAGCTATGTCTAATTAGTACTAATGTCTCTTTCTTCTTCTTCACATTGATTTGGTCTATTTTTTCTGGGCCCTGACAATCTTCAAGTAGATATGCACTTGCACTGGTGACCGTTTCAATTTTCTAGTCCTGTTAGGTTCCCAGCTGCTTACCCCTAATCCTTGAATTTCAAAACATTGTACATGCCATTTGCTTCATATTTACCATTTGAGCTATGACTTCCATAACCAAACTTTCCATTTAAGTATTTGGACATTTCATAAACATCTCAAACTTCCTATGCTTAATGCAACTTCTATGTTTTGTCAATTGACCTTTATATTTTTCTCCCTCAAGCTCCCGTTCTCACGTTGTAGTGTTTTATGGGCATTGATCATCCATTCATGTTTCAATCTAGAATTTAAGGGTTATATTCCTAATTACTTCTCAGTTTACAGTTAATACTCAAAATGATGTGTTAAGAAGGCATATTGAACCTTTTGAAAATAATGCTGTGTTCTGTCAAGAGTGCAAGCTTAGTTTTTAATGCCATTGGAAGAATTTACTGGATCTTAATTTAATTCACAGATCCTTGTGTGTCTTTACCTTTCCTTCTCTAAGCTCATTTTACCAAGTTGTAATATTCAGTCTATATGCTTTGACCACACTTTTTGATCTGCTCAGTGCTTATCCTCAGGAAATCCCATCTCAATGCTGTGTATAGAATTCTCAAAACTTGCCAGTCATATTTCGTGATTTCTGCAAAGGAAAGCATATCTCATTATCAATTAAAGCTTGATAACAACTTTCCTGTCAATCAATGATGCTTTCAGAACTAATCATTCGAACTGGGTGAGATGATAAGTGTTTGTGATCATATCACTTGGTGAGTGGAGGTTCAAGGCCAGGCTTGACTATATAGCAATTTCAAGGGCAGTCTGAACTACATGAGAACTTGTTTATAACAGGAAATAACCCAAGCCCATAATATAGCACAAATATTAAGTTGGAAAATATATCACCTGTGAGATAGAGAGATAAGGGGGAATTTATTTTTGATTTTAATCAATTTTATTGAGTAATCTGTTTAATATCTTCCTATATTAGCGACTACTAAGTGAATAGTCAGAGCTCATAATCTAGACTCGAAAAAGTGTTCTTTTCTTTGTTCCCTTTTAAAAAAATGTTACTATTGCAGGTGTGCTTTGCCTTATTAGCCCTAATACCCTACTGCTAGCACTCACATTAAATAAACACAAGAGTAGTTATTTGCATAACAAGATAGTGTGTGAGTTTAAACAATGTTCTCTTTATATAATAAGCCTTTTTCCAAGTTCACAAAATTGGGAATCAATTTGCAAAATGTTAATTATTCAGCCTCTTAGAATCATAACTATTATGTTTTTTATGAGTTTACTTTGCCTTTGAAAATGAATGTTTAACTGCTTGCCATTTTTTTCCTGAAGAAAAACAGCAATTAGTGAGAAAAGATCACTTGACTGTAGCCTGAGAGCTGATCATGTTTGTAGGGAATAAAGACTTTCAACACAGTCTACTGCTTTCTTAGAGGTAAGCAGAATTGTGTCTGTGCTGAGGTAATATTATCAGATACTCTGCTTTTCCTATGCCTTCACATTAGGCAAGCTCACCCATGTGAGCAGCTAAGAATAAAGATGACAGGTAGGTCAGTATGTAAGAAATGTTGGCAATCCTAGCAAGAAATAAGGATGGCACATATAAGAATGATTCTGTACCTTGGGGGTCAATGAGATATATTCTAGAAAGTCTGATAGGATGATAATAAGATGAATTTGCATCCTGATTAATATGGGCATCAACATCAAAGCTCAGAATCTAAAACTGGTTCAGTCAGTGATTTTAGCCATGGGGCATTATAAAGCATATAGCAAATTCTAGGTGGAAAAAGTAGAGAGAAACATAAAGACCAATGTTAATGAGATCCTATGAGTAATAATTTACTCTCATCTACATTTTGTTTTAAAACATTGGGTGACGTCCAAGGCTAGGCATATAGAGACTCTCTTGTGTTGTACAGAAATTCATCCCGAGATTCCTGGAGACTTGGAATAAACCTAAGTGTCATCTGCATTCTTAATGCAGTGATGCATTGTTTCTAAATCCAAGGTTCAAACACATGGGGAAACACAAATAAACCATAAGTATAAAGAAGCCCATTCATGGGCTTAGAATCACCATTCTTATTGGACATTAACTTCATGTTAGAGAGGTTGCACGAAGCACTTCATACCTATGTTGTCACTCAAAGGATACAGTCCTGCTGTCCGAAACTTAAATTCCATAACAGAATATAGTACAATTCAGTTATTATTACTCTTTCATACAATCTCATGAACCTTTACCTTTTACTTGTTTATAGTTTTGAGATTCCACACAATGATTAGGAAAATGATATTTCCACATCAGTAAACGCTGCCATATTTAGAGATCTAGACCCCTATGGAGCACATTCTGTAAACATTGTTAAAACAAAAATACTATTTAGAATTTTTATGCATTCAAGGATTTCAATGATGAGATCTTGTTTCTGTACCGGCAGAAGGAGCTAAATTGAAACGGAATCTTGTAGTCCTGAAGTTGTGGGGCAGATTGTGTAAACATAGTCTTTATCTTAGTGTAAGAGCTTCTACAGCATAGTTAGCATGCACAGAAAGCCAGATGTCACGAGCTTTCTACAGGCTGCTTATGAACTAGTTGGCTTGATCTGATGAATCAGGTGATAGTTAAGGTGTTTTGAATCATTTTCAAATTAACAAAAAAGTCTGTCTGTCTGTCTGTCTGTCTGTCTGTCTGTCTGTCTCTGAATCTCTGTCTCTCACTATGTCTTTGCCCCACCTGGCTTCCTTTCAGCTTAGATATACTGAATCTTTCTCATTTGTCCTCAAATAGGTAGTGGAGGGGCTTGTACACAGGCAATGTAGACCCTATCCAAAATATGAGGCAAAATGTAAGGTGTTTCCTGTTATCTCCTAATTTTTGGCAGTTTTGAGCTGTACTAAACAGAAAATTAATGCTCAATTTGCTCGTAGCCTTGTGCTACTGAAGCATGCGTTTTCTCAGCCAATACATTTAACTTTTAACAATGACTATGATTGTCTGAACATTTTCCTTCTTTTTTAATGAAGTCCTTGTTTATTGAACTTCTCAGAGACCTCATAAGTAGTGTAATGAAGTATATTACTTTAAGAACTTTCCTTACCAGTCCTTGTGCAATTCTAGATACTTCCTTCAAGTAATATCTATATGTGTAACATCTTGGTCAATGTGACTCATGACCATGAGTTTGATACATATTAAAAAGCTTTTAGTTCTATTAATTTTATTTATATTTTAAATTAGAAGTTTCATTCCATTTATCTACTTTGTTTATATAGTATTACTTTTTAATATGGTATTATATTTGTTTTGTTCATATGTTATTAAATGTTTATATAGTATTCCTTTAACTTAAATAAGTTTTCAGTGTTTGCTTAATAAGTAACTTCATGGTGAACTGTTAGTCCTACTCAATTAGATATGTTTATATATGAGAAATAGGCACAGAAAAGTCCAAGCCTCTTCTGTTTACTATAGTTGAATCTTCAGTTCATTGATAGCAGACTGGTTTAGTGCCTGAATAAACAATTTAATTTTGTGTTTCAAACTATTCGTTGTGACATCAATTATTTTCTTGATTATTTTAGAATCCAGCAAAACCACTTGTGATGGCATGGACTAAAAATAGAAGCAAATGTTCAAAGAAAGTGGAGCATCTATTATGCAATATGATTTTAATGCTTTTGAATGAATGTCTCACATCCAAGACTTTATCAAAAGTTGTAACTACAGTGTTTCAGGTCTGTATCATTCCCTTGAGCTTCAGTATTACCATTTGAACAGTTAGTATTATCATTTGATTTAATAGTTAATATGGCAATCTTACATATCATTTAAATAATGTTTAAACTTGTTTGGATCAAAAGTGCTCACATGATTGTTAAAGCTGAAATGTTGACAAAATGTTGCATTATATTTAAATTTTTATGAATAAAAAGCAGGCATGTCATTTGATCTAGGTTTAATCATTTAATGTATTTTATCAATATATTTAAAAACCCCACAAACAGACAATCCAGTAATAAGATTATTTCTACATGTCGATTTCCACAATATACATATGCTAACAAAGTATCAAGTATTTTATATAATAGTTAAGTGTTTCAAGGCTTTTTAAAGCCACACATTTTCTGTTATATTTTCCTATTGCAAGGAAGAAAATTTCTATTTAGTTTAAGGTATACTCATAGAGATGCACACCACACTGTAATTAAATATCAAACAATTACAAGTTTATTAATCCTTGTCTACTATTTTTTTCTATTCTGAAGAGATTTTATTTTTAAAATGCCCTGTGATTGTTTCCTTTACTTTTTTTTTCTGAAAATTTTATACAGGAGTACTTCATTTACATCATTTCACAACTCCATCTCCTTTATTCAAATTTTCTCTTCATCTCACTCTTTCTCAAACCCATGAGCTCTTCTTTTTTACTTTTTAAATTATATATGTATATGAGATAGATAATCTCATATATATATACATACATATATATATATATATACATACATATATATACATACATATATATATATATATATATATATATATATATATATATATATGTGTGTGTGTGTGTGTGTGTGTGTGTGTGTGTGTGTGTGTGTGTGTGTGTGTGTGTATTCTACCATGCTCATTTAGTGTTGCTCATATGTAAATGTGTATTTATTTAGATATATTTAGTACTGACCTTTTGGGAATGGATGACCTATCAGTTGGTTCATCCCTGGAGAAAATGGATTCTGTTTCTCTCAGCAGGAGTTGATGGCCTGTAGTCCTTCATCTAGCAGCTGAGCTTGTATTTAAAATACAAAATGTGAGTAGCATAACCTCATACATAACGTATCATAGTACTATATATTTTATGCACATACTTTTTTAAGGATCTTGCCATTGAACATCATCCTCAATATTTGATCCAAGAATAAACACATGGTTATATTTACAATATTAAATATATTAAATGTTTATTGTTAAATATAAGACAGTTATTTCCAAAAAATTGTAAACACACTTTTAAGTCAATATTCAAGAAGATATTTCCCTTATACAGGTGGTTTTATTTTCATGTCCTCTGTATAATTTTGTTCCCTCGTGGTACAAATTTTGATATTCTTGTACTCTGAATCATAATACATGTACACCTAAAGACTTGCAGAGTGTGTTTTCTTCTTGACCCTCATAAAATTCCTCCTGTGAAGGACTATTGTCATTGTTTTGTATTTCTGGGAAATGTAGTTTAAACACACCAAGTTCAATAACATATCTAAGATATGCATATTAAAATTGAAATGGCTGAAATGTAATTTGAGTGTTATCAAGTCCATGAGATTTCTCAGCCTGTACTAATCTTAATCCACCTGGGGAATGATTCAAAAGGAGAACTTCAGTTGATTTCCAAGAGTTAGGTATAGGAACTATTATTATGATATAGAGTCCATTAAAGTTAACAGATGTGTAAATATTAAAGTATTGTTCTAGATCAACCTAAACAAGGTGATTAGAGTAGCTGAGAATATATTTGTCTTTCTAAGATATATTTTTTGTGCATGAATATTTTGTTTGCTTGTGTGCTTGTACACTATGTGTATGCCTGATGCATGTGGAAGTCAGAACAGTGTATCAGGTCCCCTGGAGCTTGAGGAACAGATGGTTGTGAGCCACCATGTATGATGTAAAGGATGCATGACACTCTGCAAGACCCTTAAGAGCGTCCAACCACCTAGACAACTCTCCATCTTGAGCAAATGTTTTCTGCTCTTGTTAGTTTCTGGAAATTCAGTTTCTCTGTGAATTTTGTGCTGGTTTCTAACTCATGATTTTTCTCAATTGGACATTTCTTTTTTTTTTAATCAATTAGTTTTTATTAGATATTTTCTTAATTTACATTTCAAATGTTATCCTGAAAGTTCCCCCCCTTCCTCCACCCTGTTCCCCTGTCCACCCACTCCCACTTCTTGGTCCTGGCGTTCCCCTGTATTGGGGTATATAAAGATAACAATACCAAGGGGCCTCTCCACCCAATGATGGCTGACTAGGCCATCTTCTGCTACATGTAGAGCTAGAGACACATGTTCTGGGGGTTCTGGTTAGTTCATACTGTTGTTCCTCTTCTAGGGTTGCAGACCCCTTCAGCTCCTAGGGTTCTATATCTAGCTTCTCCATTGTGGGCCCTGTGTTCCATCATATAGATGATTATGAGCATCCACTTCTGTACAAGACAGCTATATCAGGTTCCCTTAAGTAGGCACTAGCTGTCCTGTGCAATAGTGTCTGAGTTTAATGACTGATTATGGGATGGATCCCCCCTGATGGGGTACTCTCTGTATGGTCCATCCTTTCATCTTACCTCTAAACTTTGTCTCTGTAACTACTTTCATGGGTATTTTGTTTCCTATTCACAGGAGGAATGAAGTATCCACTCACTGGTCTTTCCCCTTGATTTTCTTGTGTTTTGCAAATTGTATCTTGGGTATTCTAAGTTTCTGGGCTAATATCCATTTATCAGTGAGCACATATCCAATGACTTCTTTTGTGATTGGGTTACCTCACTAAGGATTATATTCTTCAGATACATCCATTTGCCCAAGAATTTCATTAATTCATTTTTTTTAATAGTGGAATAGTACTCCATTGTGTAAATGTACCACATTTTCTGTATCCATTCCTCTGTTGAGGGACATCTGGGTTCTTTCCAGCTTCTGGCTATTATAAATAAGGCTGCTATGAACATAGTGGAACATGTGTCCTTTTTTACCAGTTGGAACATCATGCTCACTTCGGCAGCACATATACCAAAATTGGAATGATACAGAGAAGATTAGCATGGCCCCTGCACAAGGATGACACGCAAATTCGTGAAGTGAAGAGTTCAATTGGACATTTCTTTTTTTTTTTTTTTTTAGCATTCTCATTCTTTTTTTTTTTTCAATTTTTATTAGATCTTTTCTTAATTTACATTTCAATTGCTATCCAGAAAGTCTCCTCCCCCGTCCTCCCTATCTGCTCCCCTGCCCACCCACTCCCACTTCTTGGCCCTGGCATTCCCCTGTATTAGGGCATATAAATATTGCATTACCAAGGGGCCTCTCCTCCCAATGATGGCTGACTAGGCCATCTTCTGCTATACATGGAGCTAGAGACACAAGTTCTGGGGGTTCTGTTTAGTTCATATTGTTGTTCCTCTTCTAGGGTTGCAAATCCCTTCAGAGCCTGGGGTTCTATCTCTAGCTTCTCCAATGTGGGAAGTCATCTTATGGATGACTGTGAGCATCCACTTCTGTGGGAGTCAGCTATATCAGGGTCCCTTCAGTAAACACTTGCTGTCCTATGCAATAGTGTCTGAGTTTATTGACTGATTATGGGATGGATCCCCGGTGGGTTAGTCTCTGTATGATCCATCCTTTCATCTTAGCTCTAAACTTTGTCTCTGTAACTTCTTTCATGGGTATTTTGTTTCTTATTCAAAGGAGGAATGAAGTATCCACACTCTGATCTTCCTTCTTGATTTTCTTGTGTTTTGCAGAATGTATCTTGGGTATTCTAAGTTTCTGGGCTAATATCCATTTATCAGTGAGCGCATATCCATTGACTTCTTTTGTGATTGGGGTACCTCACTAAGAATTATGTTTCAAGTGTTGAGTGTTCATGCAAAACCTGTGATGTCTAGCTTACCTCAATAATTTTAATATTTGAAACGGAGTGATTTTTTCCAACATACCTTTTAAGAATTTCTAAAGGGTAAGATCAATATATAGTTTTACTAATATCTTTGTTACTTTGAAACTTCCATTTGTTTTTAAATGTTCCTCGGCTTTTTTGGACAAGTAGGCAGTCAGTGTGTGTTGGTAAGAGGGCCAATGAGTGATTTCTTGGAACTCTTCGAAAGGTTGTCAGGCTTGGCTTCCAGAGCCTCATGGAAAAAGTGATGTCTAAAAACTGGTGTCATCAATGTAGAGCAAGTAGAACACTCATCCATTGCTGGTGGGCGTGTAAACTTGTACAGCCAATATGGAAATCAATATGGCAGTTTCTCAGAAAGATAGCAATACATTTACCTCAACATCCAATTATAACAATCTTATACATATACCACAAGGACATTTGCTCAAACATGATCATTGCTAATTTATTCATAATAGCCAGAAACTGAAAGCAATCTAGATGTCTCTCAAGGGAGAATTTGATAAGGAAAATGTGGTAGGTTTACACCACAATGGAACAGAGTTCTCTCTCTCTCTCTCTCTCTCTCTCTCTCTCTCTCTCTCTCTCTCTCTCTCTCGGTGTTTCTTTGTGTATCCTTGCCTGTCCTGGAACTCAGACTCAGAGGTCTGCCTGCCTCTGTCTCCCAGTTGTTGGGAAAAAAAAGCATGCACCACCACCACCTGTCCCATACTCAGCTCTTAAAAAAATTAGATCATGATATGTGCAATCAAACAGATGAAACTAGAAAAAAAGTCATTCTGAGTGAGGTGGTTCAGACTCAGAAAGAAAACTATGGAATGTATAAGACCTACAACTACAGAGACCCTGGGACACACAGCTCTAAATGAACTATATACATCAAATCCATCTCCTCCAATCTTAGAAACCCCCCAGAAAAGGAGAAAAAAGGATTGTGGGAGCCAAAGAAGATGGAGGATACCAAGAGAAAAATTCCCTCTGAAGCCACTGAGTAAAATTCATAATAATTCAGAGAGTACTCAGCAAATGCAGAGCCTACACATTTCTGCACCAACTCTTGAGGGCCAACTGGGTTAAACCTATGTGTTAGGATTACACCCTACAAAGCTAAAACCATTCCGTGGAAAAAAGACAGCATTTTCAACAAATGGTGTTGGCATAACTGGCGGTTATCATGTACAAGAATGGGAATTGATCTATTCGTATCTCCTTGTACTAAGGTCAAGTCTAAATGGTTTAAGGAACTCCACATAAAACCAGAGACACTGAAACTTATAGAGGAGAAAGTGGGGAAAAGCCTAGAAGATATGGGCAATGGGGAAAAATTCCTGAATAGAACAGCAATGGCTTGTGCTGTAAGATCAAGAGTTGACAAATGGGACCTCATAAAGTTGCAAAGCAAAAGATATTGTCAATAAGACAAAAAGACCACCAACAGATTGGGAAAGGATCTTTACCAATCCTAAATCAGATAGCCGACTAATATCCAATATATACAAAGAACTCAAGAAGGTAGACACTAGAAAATCAAAAAACCACATTAAAAAATGGGGCACTGAGCTAAACAAAGAATTCTCAACTGAGGAATACCGAATGGCTGAGAAGCACCTGAAAAAATGTTCAACATCCTTAATCATCAGGGAAATGCAAATCAAAACACCCTGAGATTCCACCTCACACCAGTCAGAATGGCTAAGATCAAAAATTTAGGTGACAGCAGATGCTGGAGTGAATGTGGAGAAAGAGGAACACTACTCCATTGCTGGTGGGACTACAAGCTTGTACAGCCACTCTGGAAATCAGTCTGGCAGCTCCTCAGAAAATTGGACATAGTACTACCAGAGAATCCTGCAATACCTCTCCTGGGCATATATCCAGAAGATGTTCCAACTGGTAATAACGACATGTGCTCCACTATGTTCATAGCAGCCTTATTTATAATAGCCAGAAGCTGGAAAGAATGCAGGTGTCCCTCAACAGAGGAATAGATACAGAAATTATGGTACATTTACACAATGGAGAACTACTCAGCTATTAAAAACAATGAATTCATGAAATTCCTAGGCAAATGGATGGATCTGGAGGCCATCATCCTGAGTGAGGTAACCCAATCACAAAAGAACTCACATAACATGTACTCACTGATAAGTGAATATTATTAGCCCAGAAAGCTAGATTATCCAAGACACAATTTGCTAAACACATGAAACTCAAGAAGAATGAAGAACAAAGTGTGGACACTTCATCCCTTCTTAGAATTAAGAACAAAGCACACATTGAAGGAGTTACAGAGATCAAGTGTGAAGCTGAAACAAAAGGATGGACCAACCAGTGACTGCTGCAGCCAGAGATCCATCCCAAAATCAGCCACCCAATGCAGACACTATTGTATATGCCAGCAAGATATTGCTGAAAGGGCCCTGATATAGCTGTCTCGTGGGAGGCTATACCAGTGCTGGGCAAACACAGAAGTGGATGTTCACAGTCAGCTCTTAGATGGAACACTGGGTTCCCAAGGGAGTAGCTAGAGAAAGTACCCAAGGAGCTGAAGGGGTCTCCAACCCTATAGGTGGAAGAACAATATGAACTAACTAGTACCCCCAGAGCTCATGACTCTAGCTCCATATATAGCAGAAGTTGGCCTAGTTGGCCATCATTGGGAAGAGAAGCCCATTGGTCATGCAAACTTTATATGCCCCAGTACAGGGGAATGCCAGGGCCAAGATGTGGAAGTGGGTGGTTAGGGGAGCAGGGCAGTGGATTGGGGAGGGTTTAGGGGACTTTCAGGATAACATTTGAAATGTAAATGAAGAAAATATCTAATAAAAATTGAAAAAAAAATTTTACACCCTACAAAAATCTGTGGCGACAAATCATTAGTTTAATTCGGAAACCTAAAAAAAAAAAAGAATTTTTCATTAATTTCAGTAAATCTAATACCTATTCAGCATTTCACTTACTGAAAGCGTTCTGCATGCTTATCTAAAGTATTTAAGTTAGAATTATGAGAATTTGTCTGCTATAATAAGTAAATGAACAAGAAAACGCTTAAAAATAAAACTATAAAATATAAAGTTTACTTGAAAACATGAATAAAACAAAACAAGGCAAAATCTGGTGTTATCAATTTTAGAAATTGCTTCCTATATATCTGGCCACCTTTCCTTTCTTTGCCTAGTTCTCTCATTTTGGTTTTGCTGTCTCCTGTTCTTCCCTACTGTTTGCGTGCGTCCCTTGTGATACAGTTAAGTGTTACCTTATTTAGCGTCGGCCTAATGTGTTGAATGATTTCACAGGATGATGTGTGTGTGCCCTGGCATATTATCTTGTTGAACTATTCAATTAAATATGATAATGTTGAGCACACTGACACTGTTAAACACTCAGGTGAATGAGCAATTCACTGTGAAGTGCAGGAATACTGAAAGTCATCTACATGACTGCAAGCAATATTTATTTTTTTTATATATTTCATGATTATGGTTGATGAGCCACATCAGAAACAATATTAATAAACTCCAACATTTGGAAGACTTAAGTAAAGCCAAAGAAATTATTATTTTTAGACTTATCTTGACAAAAGTAATAACTAAAATGTAAATGTGATGTTAAACTTTCTTCTCTAGCATTCCCAAAATATATCAAGTTATACTATGCCGCATTTACTCATTTTTAAAGCCCTATCAGCATATTTTCTGGCCTTCCCATACAGTACACAGTTACCTCAAGTACATATATAGTATGTGCTTTTTCATCATATTTGCCTCAATTTTGTCATACTCTCTATTCATGGAGTTCAGCTATTTAAATATCCCTTGCTCTGCTACAAAAATGTTAGTTGTCAAAGAAAAAGTTCAAGCATTTAGTACACAAAATACAATACAAAGTAAATTAATGTCTTGTACTGGCAACTGCAAAAGTATCTTTTTGTATTGTGATGGAATTTCAAAATGAATGATGGTACTTTGACAATGAAATATTTATTCCTGAGTAATTTTTATTGAGAAAGTTTTTCTTCTTCTGCTATAAATTCCTATTTCTTCCAGTGAAATACTAGCATTCATAGTTGTCATTAGTATGATTACTTAAAGAAAATAAAATGAGATGATTTATTTAAGGGAACTTCACAATGTTTAAGGTCCTATTCTATGTTGAAAATATTCAGAGGGGAGGGGCATGGGGGAGGGACTGTCTGAGGGGAAACCAGGAGTTGGGGCAGAAATTGGGATGTAGTGTAGAAAAAAAAATTACCTGTAACTCCCAAAAGAAAAGAAAAATATTCATAGAACCTACTTTAAACAATGAAAATATATATTGTTCATAGAATATAGATTTTAATTTTTTTACAGAAAGCAGTTAACATAATGAAAATCTTTGAGAGATTTACTGTCTTTTTATATTTAGAAATTCTAACATTGTTTCTATATCATTTATCAAAATAAATTTCATAATTTAATGAGTTGTAAATGAGATGAAATTTAGAAAATATTAGTGGCTAACAAATTTACAAGATTTTAATGATTTAAAAAATTGTTAAATTATTCTGATAGTTAATGATATCACTCACATAAATCAAACTAGAAAATTGTATCATATCTTTGCATCATAAAGTTAATATTTTAGATGTCAGTTTTCTATCAGTTGGCCCATTGAATTTATACTATCTTCAAAATATTCCAAGTTTCTTCACAGACATTAACAAAATCACTATCAAATGCATATAAATAAGCACATATTTCAGAGTAACCAAAACACCATGCTTATCACTGTAGAGGTTAGAGACTGAAACCTACAAATGAGATATAATAAAGTCTCATGCAACAGCCAACTTTATTCAGAGCACCAGAAAGCTTATATTCTGTGTGTTAAAAGCAATAATGTGAGCAAAGTTCTTATGACTTCAAGCTGCATATAATATGCATTTGGAAAACCATGTTTATTCATTGGGTATATAAACAAGTAAACTCAGATTTATCTCAAATCTATCGCTGTGCCTCGGAGGAACATGAAGGCACATTCCCAGAACAATTCAGTGTTCTGATGTCATAAGTCTCTTGGCTTTTTTTCTGTTGGAGTTTTCTCACAAGCACTCCAAATTTTTCTCACATATCTCTATTCCTGGACAGGGTGCAGACATACCAGAACTTGAAACAAACTTTGGGGTACTATGTAACTCTAATTCTAAGACAATTGCTTTCTTCTGGTCATTGAAAGAGTTGATGTGTTTATTTTTTATTATATTTGATATTATTTAAAACAATTTTGTATTTCTTTGTACATTTTAGATATTACCCCTCTATTGGATGTAGGGTTGGTAAAGATCTTTTCCCAATTTGTAGGAAGCTGTCTTGAACTATCGACAGTGTCCTTTTTTCGTACAGAAACTTTTCAATTTTATGAGGTACCATTTGTCAATGGTTGATTTTAGAGTCTGAGCAATTGGTGTTTTATTCAGGAAAAATTTCCATGTGCCTATGTGTTTGAGACTCTTTCTCATTTTCTCTTTTATTAGATTCAGCTTATCTGGTTTTATGTGGAGGTCCTTGATCTACTTGGACTTGAACTCTGTGCAAGGAGACAGTCACTAAACTCAGACACTATTGCATAGGACAGAAAGAGTTTGCTAAAGGGACACTGATGAAGCTGTCTAATATGAGGCTATGCCAGTGCCTGGCAAATACAGAAGTGGATACTCACAGTCATCTATATGATGGGACACAGGGCCCACAATGGAGAAGGTAGAGATAGAACCCCAGGAGCTGAAGGGATCTGCAACCCTATAAGAGGAACAACAATATGAACTAACCAGAATCCCCAGAGCTCATCTCTCTAGCTGCATATGTAGCAGAAGATGGCCTAGTCGGCCATCATTGGGAAGAGAGACCCCTTGGTATTGCAATATTTATATGCCCCAATACAGGGGAATGCCAGGGCCAAGAAGTGGGAGTGGGTGGGCAGGGGAGCAGAGCAGGGGAGGGGAGAGGGAACTTTTGGGATAGCATTTGAAATGTAAATTAAGAAAAATCTAATTAAAAAAGACAAAAACAAACATAAAAGAAAATTTAAAAAGCCAACAACAACAAAAAAGAATGGATCTATTTGCATTTTTCTTCATGTCTACCACCAATTGAGTCAGCACAATTTGTTTAAAATGCTTTCTTTTTCCCACTGGACAGTGTAGAATTCTTTTTCAAAGATCAAGTGACCATAGGTGTGTGGGTTTATTTCTGGGTCTTCAATATTAATCCATTGCTCTACTTGCCTGTCTCTGTACCGATACCATGTAGTTTTTATCACTATTGCACTGTAGTGTAGCTTGAGGTAAGGGATGGTGATTCCCCCAGAAGTTTTTTTATTATTGAGAAGAATTTTTGCTATCATTGTTTACTTGTTTGTTTTGTTGTTGTTTTTGTTACAAATGAATTTAAGAATTGCTTTTTTTATTTCTATGGAGAATTGAGTTGAAATTTCATGGGTATTGCATGGAACCTGTAGATTGCTTTTGGTAAGATAGCCAGTTTTACAATGTTAATCTTGCCAATCCATGAACATGAGAGATTTTTCCATCTTGTGAGGTATTCTTCCATTTATTTCTTCAGATTAGAAGTTCTTGTCATACATATCTTTCACTTGCTTGGTTAGAGTCACAGAAAGATATTTTATATTAGCCAGGCAGTGGTGGCACACGCCTTTAATCCCAGCACTCCAGCACTTGGGAGGCAGAGGCAGGTGGATTTCTGAGTTCGAGTTCAGTCTGGTCTACAGAGTGAGTTCCAGGACAGCCAGGGCTACACAGAGAAACATTGTCTCGAAAACAAAACAAAACAAAACAGAACAAAATCATTTAGGGTGAAATGTTCTGTACAGATCTGTTAAAACCATTGGGTTCATAACTTCTTCTAGTTTCACTGTTTCTCTGTTTAGTTACTGTTTTTATGATTCATCCAATGGTGAGAGTGAGGTATTGAAGTCTCCCACTATTATGTGTGAATTTCAATGTGTGTTTTGAGCTTTAGTAAAGTTTCTTTTACAAATGTGGGTATCCTTGCATTTGGGGTATATATGTTCAAAATTGAGAGTTCATTTTTGTTTTCCCTTGGTGACTATGAAGTGTCATTCCCCTTGTTTTTTGATAACTCTTAGGTGAAAGTCGATATTAGAATAGCTATTCCAGCTTGTTTCTTGGGACCATTTGCTTGGAAAACTTTCTTGAAGCCTTTTACACTGAAGTAGTGTCTGTCTTCATCATTGAGGTGTATTTTCTGTGTGCACCAAAATTCTGGGACCTATTTATGTACACAGTTCATTAGCCTGTGTCTTTTTATTGGAGAATTGAGTCCATTGATATTAAGAGATATTAGGGATCAATGATTATTGCTTCCTGTTTTTTGTTTTTGTTTTATTGTTATTATTGCTGCATTTGAGGTAGAATTATGTTTGTGTGGTTCTCTTCTTTTGGGTTTGTTGTAAGAAGATTAATTTCTTGTTTTTTCTTGGGTGTGGTTTCCCTCTTTGTGTTGGGGTTTTCTTTCTATTATCCTCTGTATGGGCAGTTTAGTGGAAAGATACTGTTTAAATTTTGTTTTATCATAGAATATCTTGGTTTATCCATCTGTGGTAATTGAGAATTTTGCTGGGTATAGTAGCCTGGAATGGCATTTTTGTTCTCTTAGTGTTTGTATAAATTCTTCTCAAGATCTTCTGGATTTTAGAATCTCTGTTGAGAAGTCTGGTATAATTCTGATAGGTCTGACTTTATATGTTATTTGTCCTTTTCCCCTTCTTTTAATATTCTTTCTTTGTCCTGTGCATTTGATGTTTTTATTATTATGTGATAGGAGTAATTTCTTTTCTAATCAAATCTATTTGGGATTCTGTAGGCTTCTTGTATGTTTATGGCCATCTTTCTTTAGGTTAGGGAAGTTTTCTTCTATAATTTTGTTGAAGATGTTTACTAGCCCTATGAGCTGAGAATCTTTGTTTTCTCCTATCTCTATTATTCTTAGGTTTGGTCTTTTCATTGTGTCCTGAATTTCTTGGAGTTTACAGATAGGAGCTTTTTATGCTTTGTATTTTTTTTTTTTTTGACTGTTGTGTCAATGTCTTCTATGATATTTTCTACCACTGAGATTCTCTCTTCTATCTCTTGTATTCTGTTGGTGATGTTTATATATGTGACTCCTGTTTTCTTTCCTAGGATTTCCATCTCCAAGGTTGTCTCCCTTTTTGATTTCTTTATTGTTTCTACTTCCAGTTTTAGATCCTGGATGGTTTTGTTCAATTCTATTACCTGTTTGATTGATTTTCCTGTATTTCTTAAAGAATTTATATGTTTCCTCTTTAAGGGTTTCTACTTCTTTACCTGTGCTCTGTGTTTCTTTAAGGGAGTAAGGTCCTTCTTAAGATCCTATATCATCTTCATGAGAGGGAATTTTAAATTGTTTTAGACCAAAATCTTGCTTTTCGTGTGTGTTAGTGTATCCAGGCCTTCCTGTTATAGGAGAACTTGGTTCTGATGATGCAAAGTACCATTTGCTTCTGTTACTTATGTTCTTGAGTTTACCTCTATCCATCTGGTTATCTCTGGTCTTAACTAGCCTTGCTATCTCTGACTGGAGCCTATCCCTTCTCTGGGCTTGGTTATGTTGGGCCTTCTTGGTTCAGTCTGTCTTTGGGTATGGGAGTTGGTCTGTAGAGCCTGATTTGTGAGCCTGGCTGTGTCAGACCTCCTGGGGTGTTAAGCTGTCTCTGGGTATAAGTGGAGTGAGGGGGGGTTAAAGTACAGGATTTGTTCCTGTGTGCGGATATCTCCAACAGATCCTTTGTTCTCTGGGATCTTGGGGATGGACTGTCCCAGTTAGGTCAAGTATTGGGGTGGTGGTTGGGGATTCACCTCTGGGCTTGGGTGAACTCCTGGGAATCAAACTGTCTCTGGATATGGGCAAGGTGAGGGGACCTACATCTCCATCTTTAATGAATTTTGTAGGTGTAGTTTTCAACAATGGAGCTCTGTTGTCAGTTTGTGGAGAGCAGGAATGGGCTACTCTTTATGATGCATACCGAGGACTAGGCCAAAAGGAAGTTGCTGGACTTTTGATTTCTAGACAGAGCTAAATCTTACAGTTTTACATTGTTATTACAGCCTAGATTGAAATTCATGGGGTATATTCTCTTGATCAAAAAATTCATGGGATATATTTTCTTGATCAATCAATCACCTCTGTCACCTGTTGCAAACTATTTCTTAATAACTTCATTTAAAATAAATACTGAATATCAGTTGTTTTTACTGATTTATACATGCAAAAATATCAATTGTTCAGTGTATTGTGTAAATGAAGAATATTAAATGACAAAATGTGCTATTTTGTTAACTTAAATATACTTCATTTACAAAAATAACCAACACATAGAGCATTGTGTGCTTTTAATAGTTAACCAATACATCATTTTATATTTTCACATAAAAATAAGTTGCCTTCTCTAAGATGTTTCTTATGTTGACCTTAGCCATAATCATTCAACTTCAGTATTGAAGCATTCATGGTGTGTTTATCTAAAGTTAGAACATGTCCTTTCTCTTACTATTTATTAAACATTTTATACATTTATTTAATACCTCTTTGTATTGCTTCAATTTTAAGTGCTGATCATCATTTATAAACTTGTTTCCTTTAATTTTTCTGATACTTATCTATGGGAGACTCTGATATCCTAGGTCTTCATTTATCATTAATTTTGTACAACTTTGTTTCAGTAAATTATAAAACACTACATTGAAACAATCTTCTAGAGACAAACCTTTCAGGGTAGGAATGGCCTCCTGCTCTTTTGTCCTGTTTGTATTTCTTTGATGCCATGCACCAGAGATGGATCTCTGAGAGCCAGACACAAAATGAGAATGACATGTTGAACACATGGATATCAAGGATGTGGTTACCTTAGCAACAGGAAGCATATAAAAGCCCTTAGAACATCCATTCCTACCCCAGGGATATATCAGAGTTTCAGATACTATAAATACCTATGAATATGATGCTTATAAGAAGCAGTATAAATATTAAAGTATTATTATATAAAACTGACCCTAGGTTTTCTCACTGGACTTAGTAAACAATCTATAATTCATTCCCTTCCTAGGAATGGGTTGGTAGTGATTTAATCCAAAAACAGAATAACAATTTTGGAACTTACATTCTATAAAGCAGGATATACTTTTAATTTCATGTAGGTACATGCATACTTTGAATTTCAGTTCTTATTTATAAGTTCAAGTTTTATTATATTAAAGTCAAACTGTAATTTATTTTGAGTATTAAAATCCACCTAGTTTGAGAATGTATACAGACCTGAAACAGGGAGGATTTTCAACAGATGTAAGGCTACTAACATTATGTTGAATTGTTTGTTTCTTTGAGTAGATAGATAGCGAGAATTTGATCAGTTACTAGAGAGAAGATCTACCTGAAATTTGCCTTCTAACTTTACAAGAAAATGCTATATTCATTAATACTAGTAAAAATTGTTCTCTCTGTTAATGTTTTAAAATTGAAAACAATCACAAAACCCAATTATCTTAAGTCTGTGTGTATTCTTAGGTCAATTTGCTGCTGCTTTCCTTGCTGATAATGTTTATCCTACTGTATAGGGAGGCTTTCCTCTAAGATGAAAGCCCAATCACAGCAGCTCTGTATTAAAAAATATATTTTTCTTTATAAAAGAATCTTATCCCTGAATTTTCTACAAACGTGTAATGTTTGATTTCTCATCTTCCTTTCAATATATCCAACAGTATCACTGAATACAAATCCCAGTGATCAATAAACTAGGATGCCATGTTTTCTGCTCCCCATCAGAGAGACAAGTGCACTATTTCATTCCGAGGCTGAAACATATAGTCACTGTCCACTCATCTAAATGTTTTGAGTTTGAGCCCTTTAGAAGCTAAATCATCTTAAAGCAAAATGCCTCAGACTTATTATCTCAACTCACTTCAGAAATCCTTTCTCTGACTTATGATTTACTGCTGTGTTATGTTAATAGGATTTATGGAAGATCGATATAAAAATCACCTACTTCAAATATATTGTTTCTTTACAAAACTTAGCATGAAAATTCTGGCCACTTTGATACATGAAATTGTAACAGTAGATTATTTAGAATTTAGTTTTAGAAACTTTTATGCATCAGTATTTTTGTATTCCTTCAGGAAAAAAACAATACCTATGAACCAATGCCTGTGGGTTTCAGCGTTTGTTGTTTTGTTTTATTTCTCATTTTAGCATTCATGAACCTTAAACAATTTGCTTTGCCAGCAAAATAATAGTTAATATTTCCTGACTGTTTATTACTCCAAGCATTTTATACATGCTGATTATTGAAATCATTTAAGTAACCCTATGAGGTAGAAACTTATTAGCTTTATTTCTAAAATATGATACTGAATCAAAAAAGAGGGAAATGTTCTTTGTTGACAGAGAAGCCAGGGATCATTTTAAGACATTGTGTGGCTAGGGATTGTATTTAATAAATTGTGAATGAAGCAGGTCTGCTTTCTTTTTCTTTTTTTTTTTTTCTCTGTCTAAGAGGCATCAGGGTGTGGCACAGTAGTTCTCAGAACATTTATGAGATTGAATTCTTCTATTCACCTAAGCAGGACTGCTATCATATGAAAAAATGGGGACCTAGGCATTAGAAAGTCACTGTGATATCTTGCAATGTGTGTTTCCTCAGCTCCTTCTCACGAGTGCTGTGTCTCAGTCATGTTTACCCGCCACTGGTTCAAAATAAAAAAGAGACTTTATAGATGACTGAAACAAAATAGCACACCTTAACAGCTGTGTGTTTTTCATGTATTAAATAACCTTTCTGATCTTGTTTCCCGAGAAACAAAAGAAAGATAATATGCCTTCTGAGAGTTATATAGGGATTAGTTATTGCTTACTAGACAATTTCATTGTGTGATTATACTTGGTATAATTTTATTACATAGATCTTTGTTCAAAAGACATGGCATTAATAAACCAGAATTTTAAGTTTCAGCATTACAGAGCAAGACTCGCATATTGAGTACTATGTCAAACTTTCTGAGTTTTCATGTTTAAGGAATCTTAATTCCTCTTTCCTCCTCCCATTTCTATATTTCAATATATTATAGCACACACATAATACCTTTATCTTTGTTAAAACCATCTGTCTTTTGGTAGACTCTAATTGTGAATGAAAAAACTGGAAACCTGTAATAATGTTTACTCAACTTATACTGGACAATCAAGTTAGAAGGGACTATCAAAATAAAATGTCAGGCATGAGCAGATGAATTGGGGAATTTTTATGCCTGTTGCTAATGGTGTGGCTTAGAGCATATTGACAAAAGTTATCATTATCCAATGTCAGCTGCTACCCAGGGAGAAGGGAATTGCATGATCTCTGTCCAATTCCAGAGACATTAGTCGGTACCTTGGAATACCATCATCATGGTAATCACAGAATAGCACTTGAGGTTTATATTCATTCTCGACCTGGGTGTCTTCCTAGTTGGCTTCAAGTAACTACATAGCTCTAGCGGGCTAGTTGTATCTCTGGGGCTTATCTCAGAACTCTTGCCAACCTGATGCTTTACATGAGTTATTGGGGCAAGATGAACTTTGCACTATTTGCATACATTTTTGGTGAAGTTAGGAACTGTCCATTTTATGTTTACTTTTAGCTGGTAATAATTTGGCTAAAATGACTAGACTATCTGTGGCTAAACCAGAGGATGTTAGTGTTTTCTGCTGGATCATCTAAGAAATGAGCATAAGTGACGACGTATGCTCATTCTGTCAGTTGATGACAAGGAATAGGCAGAAACGAACCTGAGAACATCAAGCTATATCATTATGTGAAATGAATAAAGACCTTTAGTTTAATAACATGTTCCCTATATGCTCAGATGTAAATATACTTTAATCTATAATTGGCGAATGTGAAAAATCAGGAAAACCCTACTTCTGCAGAAGCCTTTATGTTATGTTTAAGACCTTGCCTTAATGCTATAACAACTTCTCATCTGCTTGATCGTTGGCAAACAACATGCTTTATTAACTTGCTCATTAATCCACCTAATTAAATATTTGGGCTATGTCTAAATGCAGATTCAGGTCTGCCTTTTAGCTTGGCTCTATGCTATCTGCTTTATGTAACCCAAGTCTGGATCTGTACTTTGCCCACAGTTATGAAGGTGATAGTTTCCCCCAATGTAGACTAATCATTTTTGTGTATATACAAAGCAGTGGGAAGCAGTTTCTCGCTTTCTGAAGCCCACTAGCTCTTTAATGCCACTATGACGATTACCTATAAGCTACTTGTTAGTGCCTTTAATTAATTCTCTTTTCAGACCTAATGCTGGAAGGTTTTTCAAAGCTGTAAGTAAAGGTTGGCACTTTTTTTTTTTTTTTTTTTTTTTTTTTTTTTTGGGCAAAGTCTATACTAAAAGCACCCAAAGAGGCCAAGAGTAAGAAAAATACTGCGCTGTTTTCTGGGGCTTATTTATTTAGGTGAACTTCCGAATAGAACCTGTTGCCAAGTATTCTGGTAATAAACTGATCTCTTTAATTGGTGCTACATATCTGTGCCCCTTGTTTGCAGCTTGTCAGACTCCAAAGGCACCACCGCAGTGGAATATTGTTTACCAAATTACAGACTGATTGGAAAGGGAAACCCGTGCAAAGGTGAGATCCAAAACAAAGAGGAATTTAAATACATCTCAACGCAGGTTTGCAATTTTTATTAACTAAGGCAGGGAAAAGTCTGCTGGTGTCTCTGGATTCTGGAATAAACACCTCTCTTTAGTTCAAACGGTTTAATTATTTGATGCTTTTTTTTTACTAGCAACTTAGTTAGCAGGTTTTGCCTTGTTATTGGCTACTTTCATTTGTAATAACAATGGAGGCCAAAGCAGAAACAAGCCAGTAACAGGGTGCTCTTCAGCTCTAACTCTTTATTACATTTTTACATGATCGCTGAACATAATCCTCATAATTGTTTCCCTCGCAAGTGGGGGGTAGGGCCTTAGATCCAATACATTATACCGAGGGGGTGTTTGTTTAGCTGAAATGACATGGTTGCCTATGTAAAAATGTATCTGACAGCGTAGCTTCCGAGTCAGCGCTTTTCTTCATTTTCCCCGCTGCTCAATCCATCCAGCGGCTGTCACAGTGGGGAAGCGGACAATCTATCAAGGTATCGAGATATATTCCTCTCACCTGCATGAGTTCTTTAATGAACAGCCAACATGATCTCAGCTGACAAGCAGGAAATGGATGTAATAAAGATTGTTTCTGCATGCTCTTTGCATCTTTGATAAATCACCATGCTGTGCCTCAGACACAAGTGCCACACGGAAATTTTATTTCATATGGTGAGAAAACTGATAGAGGTAGGGTCACCTATCTTTTCCCCCTTCTTTTTTTCCTCGTCCTTTTCTTTCCTTCCTTTTCCATTTTTTTTTGTTTGTTTGTTTTGTTTTTGGTGATTCTTGTGAAAATTGCTGGCCTGTGTGAGAACCTTATTACTTTCATGGGCTAGCAGCACATGACTGGCATACTTGCCTAAATTAGTTATTACAGCCCAAGAAAGCTGCCTTTTGAAGACTAAGTACCTGGCTGTGATGCCAGGGTCTTTATTATTATTATTATTTAACACCTAGTAATTTAGGAGGAGTTCGAAGGTGACAGCAACAAAGGGTACACGGAGGTGACCCCTGTATTGGCGCCTTCAGCTGGCAGCTGCTTCTGAGTGAACTCTGCTCGTGTCAGCTCCACTTAAAATGTGTAGAAAGTCTATATCAGAAGGCAGCAAGATAGCAGTCAGATAATTTATGATTTAATTTTATGCGAGCCCTGCTTTCAGTAATTTGCTGTAAACTCAGGGGAGGCTGGCGCTAACCAGTTCTGTAGCTCAGGGGGATGGTGGCACTCACTGAAGGGTAGTTTGCTTGCTAATACAGGGATAGTTTTTATATTTTATTTTATTTTATGTGAACTTGACAAGCTCAGAACACCGAAATGAAATCATGCTCAGTATTCTAATCAAAGTATGAAACTATTTGTTATAAAAATGCAATGGCTATACATAGAGTGAAGAGAATATCATTTAGCATAAAATTAAAGGACACAGCTCCTTTTTAAAAAGGAGGACATGCCTTCAGTGTCTATTTCTGAAGCCACATAATCTGCATTTCACACTGTGAACATAAATATGTGTTTATACATTTTTGCATGAGCCTAAAGACTATTTTTTTTAGAATAAAAACAGTAATGGCCTAGAGTACAAAATATTATTATCCAGTAGGATTTGTAAGCTAGAGCATAAACTTGGATTATATTTATGAGAAATGTCTCAATGAAGTCTCTTTATAAGATCAAAATCTGAATACAGTAATAATATTCTGGTGTGTCTGCTCTTTCACCTTTTATTGTTTGCAGATATCTAACTATTTTTAAATTACTAAAACCATGGAAAAAGCACATGAATTTTAATTTCTCCCTTTCAATCATAGGTATGAGGCTCACATAACAGCACTAAATATTAAAAAATTTCATTATTTATATTATAAATGTCTAAATTAAAAATTGTTTCTTACCAAAAATTGCTTCTTCAAGTGTAAGTTTGATTAGAATACCTAATTTAGAAAAATTCAATACATGAAAACATTTTTCATAAAATTTATTGAATAACTTAATACTGACAATGCTGCAGGATTTGACTGTTTCTAAGTTACAAGAAGCAAGTTAATAATCTATTAACTGCATACTGCATTCAGAGTTAAGAGACATGTATCTCAATTCCCAGGCAGTGCATTAAGGTAAGTGAACCTGTCTTTTGTCAAACCAAGTTTCAGATCCTCCTTGAAACTTGGATTTATGCTATAAATAACTATACATGTTTGTAGCAAAATATCATGGCTTTTGAGTAGGGTTCATTTCATAGGTTGCATCTTTTTTTAAATTTTTTTTTTACATCACATGTTTCAGCATAGATAAAATTGCTTTCCATGTGACCTGGAGAAAATATAACTCTTACTGTTCTGAAATGATGTCTTTGGTAGAATAGGATAATGTCTAGAGTACATTTGGACCCTAACCATGCTAGGGACACATTGATTTTAGGACAGTTTAAGAAGCTATTTAAATTTCAGTGGTAAAGATATAAAGCAAATTGCATATGATTTGGGGTTATGCCTGAAGGCATAATTATTTCTGTACAATTAAGCAACATATTTTTAATAAATAAGTTTGGCCAATGCAAAATCTTATAATTTCTTATTATATATAGTTATAAATTATAAGATTCCTTAAAGTCTAAAATAGCACAGGTAGAAATGGAAACATATTTCTTACAGTGTATACATGGGCCAAGGGCCAATACTGTTGTAGGAACTGGAAGATGCAAAATACTCAATTCAACAAACAGCATATATTTTCATAAATATATTAGTTAAATATAAAAATTATTGAGCACACACATATATATACATACATATATGTTTGTTTTCTTAATATCCAATCTAAACTTTTAAATATTATATGTAAATACACTATTCTCAGATAAGCTATATTAGCAAAATGCTTACTTGTCATATAAAATTTGGAATAATATATTATCATTATTTTATTATATTCTTCAGAAACTGTAATTTTAGGAAATAAAACTCAGTATGGAAATCAAAATATTTTAACTTGGTGGCAACGAAGTGGCTTGTTCACATGCGAGATGCACAAAGCCACATGTGACTGTGACTCGCTGACAGAGTATTGCAGAGATTATTATTAAAAGTGACTTTTGAGTCAATTTTCTGAAAAGCAAAAATATATTGTAAGACTTCAAGCAATATCATATATTTTAATACCCCTTACTATAGTTTTTTGTCTTTTAATGGTAGGTAACAGAAGTAAAATTTTATTTGTACTAGTTGACCTTATAATAAGGTCATAACAATTTATCTCCTTGTGTGTCTCCACTTAGCAGTGAGAGATCGCAGGTACTAGAAGGCACATCATTCGGACGAGATTTATATGCTGTTGGTAGTTTTGAAAAGTCTTAGATGTTTAGTGATACACAACAAGAAGAAGAAGCTCTCTAACATTGCTGTGAAGTGATGGACTAAATTCTTACCAGTTGTTAAGGGCAAAATTAGTTGTTTGGGAATTGCTAAAGTTTTATTAACTAGGACTGGAAAACTTTATAGGGATGATGCTTCTGGTTATAATTATATGCCAATTTCAGTTAATCACATACATTGTACTTGATGATGAAATTCTAAGAAATCAAATTAATATTGCTTTTGTCCTACTTTGTTGTTCTTTATGTTGTTTGAAATTCAAGTAATGAAATCTCTACCAGCACCGGTGATTTGCCTCACTGCAACAGTAACATCAAAAAAACTCTTCAAAGGACTCTAGACTGATGAGTCTCATTAACATGCCTCCCTTCATGCTTCTTTGTTTCAGTTTCTACCTGTGCTGTTTTTAGACTGCAGATACCGAATCTCCATTATGTTCTCAGCATAAAGTTCAATAGAACAGAGAACAAGCTCTATGCAATCATAAATAATTTATTTGTGTGTACCTCTGTATGTGCAGGCATGTGTATGCCTGTACATGTGCAAGAATGTATCTGTGCCTCTTTGCGTGCATATGTGAATTTCTGTGTATGTGTGGGCATGGGTGTGGTATATGTGCATGAATATGTATGCCACTGTATGGCCATGCATATGTGTGTGCTTGTGTGCATGCATAGATGTGTTCCGGTGTACTTATGTGCATGTGTGTGCTCTGTACTTGTATGCGTGAGTATGGTGTGTGCATGCATATATGTATGCTGTGTATGCGCAAGTGTGTGTGTTTCTGTGTATTATACATGTGCATGCCTTATGCAATGCATGTGTGTATGATCCAGAATACTTTTATCCATGCTTGTGATTGTGTATATATGCAGCATGTATGTGTTGGGAAATGGTGAGGATTGTGCTTAGGATCTTGTACATCACCAACAGGAAAACGCTCTATTAGAGAGATACATGTCAAAGACTCAATGTATCCTGTAATGAAGTTTAGAATGTATTTGAGGAGTACAAACTTATTAGGAAATTAGAATCTTCTAGGAATAAAAGAGAAGTGTTCTGTTGCTTTGGAGTAAAAAATGTATTACTATTTACTCTCATAGTAACATAAAAATAGCTATAAAAATAGCATCTATTTAGGGCAGGGGGAGGGTATAGGGCACTTTCAGGATAGCATTTGAAATGTAAATAAAGAAAATATCTAATAAAAATGGGGAAAAAAAAGAAAACTTAAAAGAGAAAAAAAAGACAAGGTAAGAAGACCAAAGATGAAGTTAAAATAAAATTAATATACATGACCTTAAGCAAGGGCCAAGGGCCAAACACTGTTGTAGGAACTGGAAGATGCAAAATATTCAATTCAACAAACAGCAATATAGTGTAATATTACAAACATTTAAAATCATGAAGACTCAACGAACTGTATCTTTATGAAACATTCAAAATGGGATAGATGTCTCTCCACCTGAATATGGTTGGGTGGGAGGAAGAACTGTTGCTAAAGGTTCTAAACTGCACTGAAGATGAGATCTGCAACATCACACTCTGTTTCATAATTCACTTGCCACAGTAAATTGATGACACGACATAGTCTCGCCACTGTAGTAACGTATACTTATCTAAATAAACAATATATTAGTATTAGTATATATTAGCATTGAGGGGAATTCAAGGTAGTGAATGAAGTGATCCTCTGGTAACAACATAATGGAAAAATTTTCAGCATTAACATTTATTTCTAGAATCTGTGCTTGTCAGAGAAGATATTGAATGTAGTTCTATCTTAGAAAAATCTGAATTTTCTAATGCATTTATTTGCAAAATTTTGATCAACATAAAGAATGTGAAATTTCTATAATACACTCAGGTTGATTCTAGGTACTTTTTAGGCATCCAGTTACAAGATATGATTATTAAGCATTCATTATACATAATTTCAGTAATTTGAATTCAATTGAAGAACTTTTGCTATTTATTTTACCTTTCTAAAATACATGTGAATATGACCTGAAAGGCAGATTAATAGCAAGATTATGATCTTATAGATCATACAATTCATTCTGTTCATAGTAATCAATATCTGGCATCAGATATTACAACTGCTCTGATAATATATTTCATTCATTTTGGTGAGCACATCTATACTTCTGTTACATTTCTCTGCTTTGTATTATATGTGTAAAAGTTTTTTGAGATCTAATGGCTTTGAAATTTAAGTATCCAGTTTTTGAAAGGTTTTAGACAAAGTCAATGACTCTTACTCCACACTCAAAAGACCATTATATTTACATATATTCAGCTTTTATGAGTCTTCACCCCAGTTGTCATGTCTTAGAAGTTATACTAAGTAAGCATTTTTTAATTATGAAGATATTTTATAGAAAGCCTAAGATTTATCTTTGTGATGTGTTTTGTATAGTGGGAATAACTGAAGATAATTCGAGTAAACTTTCCATCATCAGCCATCTAATGCAGACACTATTGTATATGCCATCAAGATATTGCTGAAAGGGCCCTGATATAGCTGTCTCGTGTGAGGCTATACCAGTGCCTGGGAAACACGGAAGTGGATGTTCACAGTCAGCTATTAGATGGAACACTGGGTTCCAAAGGGAGTAGCTAGAGAAAGTACCCAAGGAGCTGAAGGGGTCTCCAACCCTATAGGTGGAAGAACAATATGAACTAACTAGTACCCCCAGAGCTCATGTCTCTAGCTCCATATATAGCAGAAGATGGCCTAGATAGCTATCATTGGGAAGAGAGGCCCCTTGGTCATGCAAACTCTATATGCCCCAGTACAGGGGAACGCCAGGGCCAAGATGTGGGAGTGGGTGGGTAGGGGAGCAGGGTGAGGGATGGGGGAGGGTATAGGGGACTTTTGGGATAGCATTTGAAATGTAAATGAAGAAAATATCTAATAAAAATTGAAAAAAAAAGTGTGCCTTGAGGATAAAAGTGACTTTAAGATACCTACAAGATTATATATAGATGATGGCAAAAGTAGTATATGGTTGCTCTTACAGAGGACCGGGATTCAATTCACAGCACCCACATGGTGGCTAACAACCATGTGTAGTTCCAGTCTGAGAAGATTCAATACTCTCTTCTGGCCTCAGCAATCACCACATGCCTATGATGCATATAGACAGAAGTACATAAAATAAAATAAATAAAATAAACAAGAAAAGTATTAAACTCTCCTGCCTCAAAATCTAATTCAATAGGAAATGATTTAGTCTACTAGTGATTTTGGCTACACTTACATATGTTGACAATGTATCTGTTATATCATTACATTTGAAAAAAAAAAAACCCACACAGTTTCCAGTGTATTCTCTTAGTGTACAGTGTGCCTGTTCATAGCTACTGTCTTCTCAGTGGAGTAGCTTATGGTGAAACCAGGATCTGTCTACTTTCTGAGAATATCTGGCCACATTCTTTCTATGTCTTTTCAATCCCAGGAAACAAGATTCTTAGATTCTATATGCTTCCATTAGCTCTTACTTATTGATATCATGGTAAAGGATAGTCATATTAGAAACTACAATGCTTTCAAATTGGCTTTGCTACAGTTTAATTTGATAATCTTCAAATATATTTATGAAATATCTATTGATGTTTCTTTTAGTTTAAAAAAAGTACTGGCCTTTTGAGTTGGAAATTATAATCATTTGTTGGTTTAATAGAGTTATAGAATACCAATAATAAAAATATAATTAAAACTGAAACATTACATTTGCTGTATTTTATTTATTATAAAATATCTTTACTCTGATATAATTTCAAATATTTATTAGTTTGATATTTTCTTTGTAAAGAGTAAATACTTAAGATACTAGATCATACATATCAAGCTCTTACTATATATATATATATATATATATATATATATATATATATATATATGTGTGTGTGTGTGTGTGTGTGTGTGTGTGTGTGTGTGTGTGTGTGTAATACACTAAATCTTTTATTAATGAAGAAAGTACAACCATTCCCTTTTAGAATGATAATACTGACAAGAAAGGTCACATCACTAACTAGAAGAGTCACTATTCATATGGCAAGCACTTTCTTTCCTAAAATCCTATTTTACTTTATTGTAATCTAACATTTATTAAATCCTTAGGACATGCCTCAGGCATAAGAACAAAGTAAACAAATAATTCAGGAGAAATAAATTACCCAATATTAAAATTCACTTAAAATTTTGAATATTACTTAAAATTCTTAAGAGTTATTTACATTTGTTCTGTAATGACAGAGGTGAAATCCGGGACCTCACACAAACAGTACATACTCTGTCGCTGAAACATCATCAGCCAAACATTCCTAGATTTAGATAAACCATGTTAATTACTAATATTTACTTTTATTTTCAATTTGAAAATATTTGTAGGGTCTGGAGAGATGGCTCATTGGTTAAGAGCAGTGATTGCTCTTGCAGAGGTACTGAGTTTAATTACCAGCAATAACATTGGCTCACAACCATCTGTAATAGAATTTGATACCTTCTTGGTGTGTTTGAGGACAGATACAGTACATATACAGATATATATTTATATATTTTTAAAGAAAATATTTGTAGCTTTTGTGTATATTTTGTATCCACATATAGCTTGCCTCTGGTTTGAAATTATACAAATTTCTAATTTGTTTATTATTTTCTGATTAGTACCAGCTCTTTTACCTCACACAACCTGTTAATCCAAGGCCAGAGTCCGTATCTACGGTTCTTTTATCATAACATTAGGCCTCTAATTTTTAGAGCAAGAACAAACCATCCAAAATAAAGGCATTTTGACTTGATGTTCCAATGCACATCAAGAGGAAGGCAGGATAATTTGATGTTCCAATGCACATCAAGAGGAAGGCAGGATAACCTTCATTATTTTTTTTTCTGATAAGCTAAACCTTTGCTGAACAAAAAGTGGTGTTTTATAACCCATCTTTCACATTTCTCTTCAAGACCTATTTATTTACATTGTGAGGTGCACATTTTTGACGATATCCCTTCATCTCTTCCACAAGCGAAGAATGCCCTATTATTAGGCAACTAGTTGAGTAAAAATGTTAAAAAGAAGCATCATGCAAAGGGTGTCACAATTTAAGCATTTGTTGTGAGGACTACATTAAAATATGGGTTTCCCAGTCACACTGTGATATGTGTCCATTATGATCATGCTTTGGCAGTGTGTTGTTTCTAAAAGGTAAAGAAACCAACATATGTAAAGATAATTTTTTAGACTTTTAAATTACATGTGAGGTTAGAAATGTTATTAGAAACATCTGAATTAAATCTTGAAAACAAATGCTGCTTAGGTAAAAAATTGTGAAAAGTAGTAACCTATATATGTCACTCTAAGTAGACTGATTTTGCCATTATCAAAATAAATCCTAGCGACTTATATTATTGCTTTTTAACTTATTCTGAAATATGTTTCCCAGAAATCCTGATAATTGTTGGTATATTCAAAAAATTTTATTGATAATCATAAAAGCTGTAGTTAGGAAAATAGGGATGGGTAAAACTTGAATAAGAGAACTGGATAATGAAAATGGCTTTGATTTCTCTTTTAAACTGAAATTACATAGTCTTAGCTTGATCTTTATAGTTTTAGTGAAATAACTCTAAACAATGTCTTAATAACAGCATTTGTGTGAGTTTTAGATCGACAGTAAACCACATGTGCCTACTCAACAACTTTTTAAAGCCAGCTCTCAACTAAAGAATTTTTCTGCCAGTATATGAAGGCACAAAATACTTTCCTTGTATACCTCTGGGTATGCATTACTCTTATGTTCTTGTGGTTCTTTATCTCTCTCCTCCCTTTTTCCCTCCATCCCTCTGCTCTCCTCTCTGCCCTCTCTCTCTCTCTCTCTCTCTCTCTCTCCCTCTCTCTCTGGGCACATGTGTGTATATGTGTGTGTTTATGTGTATCATCGATGCTGTTTTTACATTTGGAGTTGTGTTGTTTATAGAGCTCCTAATAAGAAGCACACATTAAGGCCAAATAATATAAATTTATAAATGTGCTGGGCTATAATATTCAGAAATGAACTTTCACTTACGCTATTTGGATTTCAAACCCAAAAGAAACTTGGAAAGTTCTTATTCTGTACCCATACTTCACACACACACTTAATATTTCAATCCCCAAAACTCTGGCTTTCAAATTATAGTTCCATTCTGCATATTGGATTTTGAAACATAATATAGAGGAGATGAAGTATGTCTTTTGTTATCATTCATATTCTCTAAGTTCTTTGGGATTTGGACATACAAATAATCAAGTAATATTCCTTCTGTAAATTACATTTACAAAATATAAAATGGCATTCAAAAGTTGTTAGGTTTAATTTATTAATAATTTATTTCACAGAAAATTGCACAAGAATAGTTTCTTACACCTTGCATAGGAAAATCTCTAAATATGACTATATTCACATTACAAGTGATCCACTTTTATTTTCATTCAAGATATTAAACCATTCATCCTTACAATTCTTACAACATCAAAACGTCAGTAGTAACATCACTTTTGTCATAACCCCCATGCTATCTATACCACCCAAGATTGGGCACACCACCTATAAGTTGCAGACTAGTGAGCACTTTCTATTCATACTTTCTTATGACTTGAAAATCAAGAAAAACAAGCAAATATATACCCAGCCAGTTCATGGTTTCCTGAGAGGAATCTCATCAAAGAAGCAGCTGCTTCTCCTCCAGATGTATACTTCAATATAAAAGTTGACCACTTGGTAGAAAAATAAAACAGAGGCCTCCCAGAATTTACCATCTAGAAGATTTCCATGCTATAGAAAATTGACAGTTTGCATATATAACTTTTGAAACAAAATACCCATGAAAGGAGTTACAGAAACAAAGTTTAGAGCTAAGATGAAAGGATGGACCATACAGAGACTACCCCACCACGGGGAATCCATCCCATAATCAGTAATTAAACTCAGACACTATGGCATAGGACAGCTAGTGCCTACTTAAGGGACCCTGATATAGCTGTCTCGTACAGAAGTGGATGCTCATAATCATCTATAAGAGGGAACACAGGGCCCACAATGGAGAAGCTAGAGATAGAACCCCAGGAGCTGAAGGGGTCTGCAACCCTAGAAGAGGATCAACAATATGAACTAACCAGNACTCATTAAGCCAATTATAACAAAATTTCCTGTTGGGATTTAGTAAGAGCATAAGGTTATATTTTTCTATAAGATATACATGTACTTAAAACACTAAGGGAACTGTTATGATTTTCAAAAGGTGACTTAGTTGAATTCAAATGATGCATATAATTTGATTTTTAGTAATTGTGTAAAATACATGTACAGAAAATAATTCCTATACATTTCTTTTGTTTTTTTCAAATCATAAATAAAGATATTAAACACAAGTATTTTTAAAATGGCTTGTTAATGTCTTATTTAAGCATATTTCAGAAAATTACTATTTTGATAAATTCTAATCTGGCAAAGAATTCTGTAGAATAAACAAAATGGTTTGTTTATTAGTTTAAGACACAAGGATTGATAACATATTTTAAAATAAATTTTCATAATTGTTCATGTTGGTAATAATTACTCATCAAATTATGATAGCTGATAATTAATTTTGTTGCTAAAGGCTATTTTAGGGCCTTTTCTTTATAACATTTACATCCAAATACCAACAGCTTCTACATGCTGCAACATGTTTCTGAATTTGGGAATAAAAAATGTTACAAAGTATTTCAGTTTCTTGATTAAAAGAAAAAGAGGCTTCTATTTTATTTTAGACTCAGCCTCAAAATGTATTAGATGTTTTCAGACAGTTTTCATTCACTACAGTAATGAGAAAATTAGTATTATGCTTATTCTCAAATAAGGTGTGATTATTTCTGGTAGAACTGAATAGTGGGACCTGGAGGATTTTTCCAGTTCTAATTATGTTACTTATTTATTAAGACTTTCATGTTAAAGGACATCATTTAAGTCAGATATTTTACAATATGTTCTGACTCAAAATTAGGTAAAAGTCATAGTATTAAGTTCATAAATTAATGGCACTCAAAGTTGCCACCTCTGCAACTTCACTGTGAGGAGCACGCTGACAGATTCTGTGCTGTGTTTGTCTATGAGATGATTTCCTTGAAGTCCCGTAATGAGTTGTTTTTGGCAGGATTAATGAGTATTATAATGGTAAATGGATGTTTGCAGCTCAGTTGTGTTCCATCATGGAGTAACATGGGGTTTCTGGTCCCTTGGAGGCCATAATTGGTGGCATTAATGCACTTTTTAATTACACTTCTTGAAAAAAAATGAATTGGAACCAAAACAAAAGCTAAGTGATCATCTCTTCGCTGTTTCACATGGTGTAAACCGAAGACTGTCACTGCTGCTGATGTCGGTGATTTGAATTATACTCTTTAGAGGGAACATATGCAGTATATTTTAGTGATATTTGTTTAGAAAAGGCTTTTGGTGCCTTTGCTTTCCTTATCCTATATACTAAAATAAACTCACCAAATGCATTTATAATAAGCCTTTGCATTGCATATAGCTAAGAAATGTATATATGTATGAAATTTTGCATATTATAGATGCATGCATAGATAAACGTATAGTAACGGGCTCATCTCTTATGTTTATATCTCCATATTTGTTTTCTGCTCCTCGGTGTTAGTGTTGAGCAGTAGAAGAACAATTAATTCCCAGAGCTCAATGGATGAACACAAAAGCACTGAGCCAGTTTTATTCTTTTTGTTTTCACACATATATGTGAGAAATTACCAATAACTGCTGCTTCAGCAATCCTACCTTTGCAACATTATGCATACTTGTGGTCTGTAGTAGCAATCTCCACATTGATCTATAGGATAGCATTTGCAAATTGAATCACAGAGGGGGAAAGGACTATTTCATGGTATCTTATGCCATAAACATGCAATGATATAATTTAAAAATACATATTTACTTATAATTTACTTATAAATTATATCAACTGTATGTTTCTTTTTATTTTACTTTTCCTTGTGTTTAATAAAACAAAGACTAAAATATTAAACCATGTGGGTATTTTTAAGGAATGCTTGAATTTAACCATGTGTTTGTGTTCATGTTCTTGCTGACTCAAGCCACAATGGTGACTATTCCTTGTTCCTTAGAGTCCTATATGAAGTTATTTTGTGAGTGGATTATCCCTGAGTAATACAGTGCATGGTACTGCAATTGAACCAGTGGCAACTATACAGGGAAACAAGGGGTGAGCACAGTGGAATTACTCCTACATTTGTGCTAGAATTTCTAGCTTAGACAAGTTCACACCTTATGCTTGACAGCATTTATGAAAAGAACGCTTCCTTTCTCAACTCTGTCTTTGATACTAATGGGTCATTTTTGGCTCTAGCTCTTAGGTAAAATTCTTCATTGGATGGCGTAACTGTCTGGCTGTAGGATTTTTCTGGAGTTCTATAAAGAAAAGTTGCATTTTTTAAAAGGAAAATAAAGTAAGAAAAAACAGACATGCAGTAAAACTTAGCCACCTCTGTCTTAGCATTTTAGATTCAGAGAATGTTGAGCAGCTTTCAATTGTGTAGGTTTCTAACCACATTACCTACTAGGAACAGGACCCAGTCCTGGTTTTATTTTTATTCTGCTGGTGTTCATGATGATTGAGTGCACTGAAGTTGCTTTGTTTTTCCTTTAGAAGAGTGATGATGGTGATTAATTCAGTTGATGCATCATTGTCCCAGCCTCACTACTTTCATAGTTTCACAAAATGTCTTAAAATAACTAGACAGCATTTATATGTGAGAATTCTGTATGCTTTTGCATATTATCATTCTATCTATATCTGATGCTGTCTTGTCATCCATGCCATCTAAAAATACCAGGAAAAGAGACCAAAATGCATACAAAACCTGAATTTTAAATAGCTGTCTATTGCCATATATATATATATATATATATATATATATATATCCATATGCACAGATATAAAATATATTTTAAAATACATCAGTAGTACATTAGCAGTAAAAAGTTTGCCCTCATTAATGCCTTTGTGACTTTTTCAAATGATTTAATGTAAGTTATATAGCATAGCCTCAGTTGCATAATGTTACCAGTACAAAATATTAATTGCAATTCTTTGCTTGAGTATATTCTCAGAAAATATTTCTTGAAAACTTTTCGCAGAAAGTTTTTGTGGCAAGAAATTGTATATTATCTATCTGTACAAATTTAAAAGATCATATGCTACAGACAGTATAGGAACTCAGCTCTCTATAACTCTGGTTTGACCATATATAACCTAAATAGTGTCTATGGAGAGCAGTAGAAAGAATAGTCTGTCATCAATTGACTCTTTGGGTACATTTTAACTATACTATTCAATACATAGATGAAATACAGTAATAGTATTTTCAAACACCTTATCATTTAACTTGATCTTGGCTATTATCTAACACACATGGTTCACTTGCAAGGGGAAGAAATCAATTCTCAGTGAACTTAAGTGAGTTAGAAGTCACAAAGCTATCACCATTCTGCCTATATGCTCAAGTCACTGGACCATGTCTGACAGACATGAGCCCAAGTCTGCATAGAAGCTATGAATGAGTAGCACATCTACACCCATGGTGTGTGGGCAGGCTGGAACAATGATTAGTGCTAGAGGATGAGTTGGGTAAATTTTGAGTCCATGCCTGGTATTCATAATCATTAGTACCTGGAGGTAAACAAATTCATTAAGTATGTTTGTGCTTCTGTTTATTTATATGTAGTACTATGATAATACTCCCCCTATAAACATTGTAAATGATAAATATATATTAGAAGCATATTAGCCACCTATATTAAGCATTCATATTATGTTCACTAACATCATAAGTCATAAGTAGTTTTTTTCCTTGGGGTTGAATATTAGGCATTTGTTATCATAGTGCAGCAATCTGATTTTATATCTAATAAAAGTTGAAAAAAAGAAGTGCGTGGATGTATTTTTGTCAGGAAACAATTTCACTGACAGTGAATTTTCAAAAGTTAATAAGTATATTGGAGCATAATCTATCACAGATGAAGAAAGTCTAGAACCTCTAAATGTAAATGGTAAATATAGGAGTTAATAGTTCAGCTCTTTGAATTTGACTCAGGAAAGTGCATTTCTAGTATAACATAACAGGATCTTTTGCAAAAAAAAAAAAAAAAAAAGAAAGAAAGAAAGAAAGAAAATAACGACTTGCTGTGACTTTTTTCCCCCAACTTTTATTAGATCTTCATTTACATTTCAAGTGTTGTCCAGAAAGTTCCCTATACCCTCCCCGCTCCAGGCCCTGCTCCCCTACCCACCTGCTCCCACATCTTGGCCCTGGCGTTCCCCTGTACTGGGGCATATAAAGTCTGCATGACCAAGGGGCCTCTCTTCCCAATGATGGCCAACTAGGCCATCATTCTATATATTCAATATATTCTATATTCTATATATGCAGCTAGAGACATGAGCTCAGGGGGTACTAGTTAGCTCATGTTATTCTTCCACCTATAGGGTTGAAGACCCCTTCAGCTCCTTGGGTACTTTCTCTAGCTCCTTTCTTGGGAATCCTGTGTTCCATCTAATAGCTGACTGTGAGCTTCCACCTCCATGTTTGCCAGGCATTGGTATAGTCTCCCACGAGACAGCTATATCCTGGCCCTTTCAGCACTATCTTGCTGGCATATGCTATAGTGTCTATGTTTGGTGGGTGACTGTGGGATGGATCCCTGGCAGCCACAGTCATTGGGTCCATCCTTTGGATTCAGCTTCACACATGATCTCTGTAACTCTTTCAATGTGTGCTTTGTTCTTAATTCTAGGAAGGGGTGACATGTCCATATTTTGTTGAGAATGAGATCTTTGATTAAAGGTGTTGGGAATGAGGCCTTTGACTTGGTAGGCACTGGGTACATAATGAATTAGGACCTATTAAGGGTTTTCAGATTTTCTGTCTAGCATATGTGTAAATGATTAATAGTGATGCTAATCTATCACTCATAATGTTAGTTGTACAAAATATACATCATATATATGTGCTTATATGTACATATATATAATTTATATACATATATGCATGGACACACATACATATATATACACACACATACAAACACATACACACACACACCACAAACAATTCCATAGTTATCATAGTGAATTCTGTTTTCTGTGTATCTCACCTCTTTCAACTCCCTAGCTCTGTCATCTCCTCTAATCCCCAGAGCCCTTTCCATATCCATGACTTTTTATTGTTTTCTGACTCACTGATATTAACCAGGATATCAGGCTTAGAGCTGGGTGTCAGAGTCTGGTATGCTCACCACTGGACACAACTGAAGACCAAGCTCTACCTGTCTCTCATCAATCATTGGCTACTGGTAGATTTTTGGGGTTACATTATCATATTTTATAATTAATTGTATTATTAACCAGCATTCATTGTTCTTTGTGTTGGTTTAGAAAAAGGGGAAATATTTCAGGAAACTGAATTAATTTTACTTTTAAAACCTTGTAAACTTCTACTTTTTCCAGGTGTAGTATTAGGTTATGATTAAATATATCTAAAAAAATGAAGCTGCTATTTTTTTAAATAAAAAAATTTGATCAAATTTTACAAGTATTTTTTGTTCTTAAGGTTTTTTTGGTTTTGACTTTTGTTTTGTTTTTGTTTCTTAACTTATGTGTTTGTGTGTGTCTGTGTGAGTTGTCATCTGGGGCCCATAGTTGATGTTATACTCCCCAGGAACTTGAGTGATGGAGCTACTGAGCTGCCTGAGAAACTAGAACTGTAACCAAACTATTTCTTCTTGGAGATCAGTAAGTTTTCTTCAATAATTAGTCATCTTTCCAGCTCCCCAAACTGATACATTTAAATTTAAAATAAATTTGTTTAATCCATAGACATACATGGGAAAATTTTTAACTATTCATCTATAAGAATTAGGGAAGTTTTATTTGGGGCCTTTTAAAGTTTAACATTAAGCTTTTAATTTCTTTATAGTTTCATATATATATATATATATATATATATATATATATATATATATATATATAATCAAATTCATACCCTATTATGTACTGTCTTACTCACCATACTCACACTGATATTCTCCTCCTTCCAAACTCCTCCTATTCTGTTTATATTTCTAAATATCTACGTTTAACATACTCAGTCCACACTAATTTACCTGAATGTATGACATTTCTGGGATGAACATTAGATTTTGGATAATCAATTTGGAAGCTCTTTCCTGGGGAAGACTATTTCTCTCATTCTCAACATTCCTTATTTTGCTATAGATCTTTGTCTAGTGTTAAAGCCTCATGGGATTTCTCCATTTCTGTTAGCATGCCTGTTGGTGTAGCCAATTCTCAGGTCTTGTTTAGGTGGCCATATTGATAAGATTTTATGAGTATGGCTACTCTGTATCAACCAGTCTAAAGTATGAAAGGTTTATTTTGCCATTTTTCAGAGGTGTTAGCTTATGCGTTCTAGCTCTGTTGACTTTGGTACATGGTTTGGCAATACACCAAGGCAGGAGAGCATGGTGGAGAGAACCACTTTCCTCAAGGAGGTCAGGAGGCAGAAAGGACATAGTTCCTCAGTTGTGTTTATGTTAGTATCACTATCTTGTAATCTGAATGTCATCAATAAGGCACACTAGCATTAGTAACATTTTTATTAATTCTATTTGATCCTAATAAAGACCGAGAATTTATACATAATGTATCAATAAAGAAAAGCCTGAGTGTTTTTGAGGAATAAGCTGAGATCAAAACTATCTTTCTATCTTGAGGCTTTATATCCATGTTGGGAATATAAATGTTATGTTGTTAGTTGGGGAATATAGATAAGGAAAGATATTTATTATTTATTTATTTATTTTTTGTCTTCCAAGGGAATAATGGCCCTGAGCAATAAACCACATATACTGAATAAAGGAAGCTTTTAATAAATGCTTTTTGAGTGAATATTGAATATATTTGCATAATTGACTATGAGTTGGTGTGACTTTACTACCATAAATTTTAAAATGATTTGGAAACTTTAGAAGATAATTTTAGAAATGAAGATAAATTTTTACTTTTGTGTGGATCATATTACCAAATGAAAAAAACATATAAAATTTATATTTCTATCCATCTGATATCTCAAGAATTTCTATCATATAAATATGATCAATGGGCATATTTTTGACCCCTGCAACATCTGAAAAGACATTTTTTTTCTGACGGATAATGTAAGAATATATTTGCAAAATATTCTGAATGAAAGATCCTCTGGCAGACTATTCTTGTGAGTCTTAGCTCATATCTTGCATGACCAGAGCATATGAACAGATGTATCCTCACTGATGTCACAGTTGTATCATGATTGAGTCCCATTTTCTATTAATGTTCCTATATTTTAAAGAACTGTTTCTTCATTCCTATTTCTTCATAAAGATAAAAACCTTAAGAGAAATATTCACCAGTGTTCCACAAACCTAGATTACTTTTTGCTCTTGAGTAAAACCACTTAAAACAAAAGAAAAGAAACACCTCATTTTCAGGAAAATGCTTCCCATTGGTTCCATGTCAAAAAAAACAGTTTTCAAAATAATGAACCTTTCTTTTCTTTTCTTTTCTTTTCTTTTCTTTTCTTTTCTTTTCTTTTCTTTTCTTTTCTTTTTCTTTTTTTACATTTTGCTCATTTATGCTTGTGTCCATTCGGTATTGAATTTATTTAATTTTTTTCATCTACTCGGAAAAATTTAGGTTACAGATTATCAAAAATAATACACCTCTTCCCCTTGGGACTAGTTGCATGTTAATCTAAGCTCTGTTAACATGGAAACAGACAATTATCAGGTAAGTTTTATAAAGTGTAGTTTTCACTTAGTTGGTGTAACAGAGAAACATATCTGAAACCATCTATAAACTAACTAATAGCCATATTTATGAATCAGTTAAGTTGAACATTAACAGTAAGCACTTTAGGTGTTAATTTTAAATGCCTCCTTTCAATTCTCCTCCTATGATGAGTTATGTGTAATTTTCCCATTGGTCTTCTTTTAGCGTGCTTTTCTATGAAGATTGTAGGAAATTGAAATTATATTTTTAGTTTTAACTGGAATATAGAGGAATTTTAATCCAACTACATGGCTACCCTGGCAAGGGATCACATCCAAAGATGTGATCTGGCCAGAATGCAGACACACCTAGGATTAGTACACACCTTTAACCCTCAACAGTGAAGGTAAAGTTAGTTTGTGGAAGGAAGCACACATATTTGAAATTGAAATTTAATTGAGTTGCAGTCAAAGTAAGGAATCAGAGAAAGATTTGGCAGAATGAGTCAGAGATAGAATAGGCCCTTCTCTTGTGGGAGCGGCACAGGCAAGAAAGAGTACTTAAGTGATAGACACAGATGTGGCTTTTGTGTGAATTGCAGTTTTACCAGAAGAGTTTTACAGAGACATGTTGTAGAGAGAACAAGCTAGACACACGTGAAGACAGAATGAGTCAGAGAAAGAGGAAGAGCCAGAAGATTAGAACAAATTGGCAAAGTTAGTATGAGGCCAAGCAGAGCAATTCAATCAGAACTGGAGAGAAGCCAGACTGAATCAGTTAGCTTTGAATATTAGATCTTATAGAGGCTAGATGCCTCCAGACTTAGAAGAGAGAAGGAACCCTCTCTAGGCTCAGGCCAAGCCAAATATTTTTCCAGCTTGTGGGCAGCTCTCATTGCGTCCCATCATTCTGAGGAAATAAAAATGACATTTGCACTGGAACAATTTTTGACAACTGAAGGTCCTTACTAGTTTCATTATTACCCTCTTGCCTTCAGCCCATTTTCTGCAGTTTATCCTTTCTGGAAAGAACACACTAAGTAGATGATCCTTCACTTTTCTCACACCACTTCCTCTATGAGAGGCTGAAGTATCTGGATCTCTGTGTCCATCTTAGTGACTTCTGTTGGGCGTTTGTCAGTTACTGCCTTGTGTATATAGTTTCTTCCCTGCAGGTCCTCTGCTCTGGATTTCCTCATCTGAAGAGTTCTTTTTTTTTTTCACTTTTTTTATTAGATATTTTCTTAATTTACATTTCAAATGCTATCCTGAAAGTTCCCTATACCCTCCCTCCGCCCTGCTCCCCTACCCACCCACTCTGATTTCTTGGCGTTCTCTGTATTGGGGCATATTGCATATGCCAGCAAGAGTTTGCTGAAGGGACCCTGATATAGCTGTCTCGTATGAGGCTATGCCAGTGCCTGGCAAATACATAAGTGGATGCTCACAATCATCTATATGATGGAACACAGAGCCCCCAATGGAGAAGCTAGAGAAAGTACCCAAGGAGCTGAAGGGGTCTGCAACCCTATAGGAGTTCTTATCTCTTAAATATGCTGCTATGAACAGCTGGTCACCCAAATCATTGATAGCTGATTTCATTTTTATACCTTCTAAGGGATCAAATAACTTGATTTCTTCTGAATACTCTATCAACTACTATCTTGAAAGGGAAAATATAGATTACTACAGTAGTTTCACTGCTAAGTAACAATTAAAGGTTTTACAAAAGTATCATACCTTTCTCCTTTAATAAGATTTGGTAAAACCCAAAGTCTTTGGGTATATTCAAAGAGAATGGTCATTTTGAGGCTATAAGACATACCCACATAGCTTTTCTTTAATCATAGCTGATTACAGAACACTGATAGAAACTGTATAACCTCTATGTAGCATCCATATAATATAAAAGGAAGACATTTTAGGCACTAAGCAACCAACCCCAGCTGTATGTTCTACTATGACCAATAGGAAAAAAGGCAAGACAACAGTGAGATGGCTATTTTATGCTTTGTATTCTTCATCAGAATGATTGCTTGTCAAGCAACACTTCTAATCTTCTAATCATACAAAATAGAGTGCATGAGCTCATTATATCAAAATTTAGTAGCCAAATTCATTGTTCGTTTACTGGTCTTCCAAGTTTCTTTGGTAGGTAATAAGATCGTTTTCCCCTTACAGGTAAATCAAATTTTAAAATGCTCTTCCCCCAACAGTAATATGAAGGTTGAAATTCACATACATTTATTAACCAATGGAACTTATTCAAGTAAAACATTCAATAAATATTCTTTTATTGATTCATGCTTGCCAAGAATTGTTTGGCATAAGATGTAAGATGTAATTCTGAGGATTTCAATAGTTTTATTATATGGACAATGTCCTACAGGAGTTAGGCAGATAACGCAGAATCACACAATGTCATAAGTTGCTTAATAAGATGCTATATTGATGTAAAAGTAGAGGAATAGAAACTCCCATAATGGTGCAGGGAAATTAACTGGAGAAATGCTATTTGAACTTATAGAATGATGTGTGAGAGAGATATGTAGTCCAGCTCCAGTGTAAAAGCCAGAGTTAAAATTAATGTCGGCATTCAGAGAATAAAGATGGCAAGGTGTTCAACAGTAGTGTTTAGTGAACCTGGCAGAGCTGGATGCCTCATGGCTCATGCTATGTAGGAGCTTGGACCTTTCTCAAAATGCATGAGAAGCCACTGTAGAATTTATGAAGAAAGGTGATAAAAATTGATTTAGGTTTCAAAATATTTTCTAAATAGGTTAAAATTTCAAAGGACTTTGAGAGCTATTAGGAAATCACTGTGCCAATTTAATAATCAGTGATGTAAATTTGTACTAAGATAGTAATGCATATGAAAAAATTGGACAGTTTGTAAAAAAAAAATCAGACATAGAGCAGGCTTGATTGTCTGTATATGTGTATTGAGGAGAAAGCAGTACGAGGAAGTGATGGACAGAAAGACAGCAGGTGCTCTAAGGCCTGGGAACACAGTGGTGCTATTCCTTGAGACTGAGAAACTTTGTCAAAAACATAGGGGGGTTAATTAAATACACATTGTATATTAGCTTGTTTGTTGAAGAAGCCTGTGATAGGGATCTAAAGATAGACACCAACATCTTGTAGGTAGCATTTAACACCTGTGTTATCACAAGGGGAGGAAGGTGAGAATTAAGATAGCTATAGTAATAAATAATAACAGATATGTTTATCAAACAAGTGATTTCTGAATCATTTGCTATTGATAACTTAAACTTGTGTTTGCTGTCTGCCCAATATTCTGAATAATTTACATTCTTAATAGTAGTTACAAAAGTCCAAATTATCTATAACCTTCCCTACATTTGGCATGATAATTTATACTGAATTTAGGCACTGTGGTAGGGGAAAATAGGTTGTGGTTCAAGTGTGCCTTCATTTAATGATCATCAGTTTGATCATCTATGTGGATTCTGATTTGCCATTTGTTTATGTTTTTTTAGAATTTGACGATTTTCTTTGTCAACTGGGCACAATCTAGAATCACCAGAGAAGAGTGGCATTATCATGGCCTATGGGAATGTCTGTGGAGAATCTCCTATTGGCATGTCTGTGAGGATGTGTGCTATGGTTATATCTGTCAGGGTCCTGTCACATGTTTTTCGGGGAATGCCCTGCGGCAGGGTGTCATAATTACACTCATATGTGAAAAGACTCACCATGTGTAGATAATACCAGGGGTTATCTGAGCTATAACAGGGGTTTTTGAACTATAGAAATGAAGAAGTCCAGCTCAGTACAAGCAAGCAAGAAAGCAACAAGCATGCACATGCTTAATCCTCTCTCCTGTTGATGTGGATGCATTATGACCAGCACTTTAACCTCCTTCAGCCTTGTCTTCCCTGATGGGAAGACTATGCCCTTGAATTCTGAACTGAAATAAATCTTTTTCTACTCTCAGTAGCATTTTCCATGGTATTTAATCACACTAACTGAAAGAAACCGTGACAAATACATCAAAACTCCTTACCCAATAGCAAAAGGTTTGTTTGTTTTCTTATTGCTCTATTTTGAGATCTCTTAAAATTCTTGCTACAAATTTGTTATCTATTGTTTATTTTGCAAACATTTCCTCCTTCAAATTTGTCATCTTTCATTCATTCAATTTATGTCATCAAGAGAAAAGGAGAAATTTTTCAACAGCATTGTTTCTGATGGATAAAAGTAGAAACAAACCAAATGTTCAGCAAAGAAAAGAGTGATATATCTATAAAGTAAATTTATCATGAGTACACAGTACTCATGAGGACCATAGTACCAAGGAGGAATTCTAAAATAGTTTTACTGAGTCAAGTGAAAAGGTAATAAACAATTTGCAGTGTCAAAATGCACATTAATAAAGCCCCCAAAATTTGAGAGAAGACTAGACTAGTCAGTTGTTATGAATAGTCACAGCATTTTGATTTCAGTGGGAATCTGACAGGTATATGAATTAAGTAGATCTTGACAAATTATACATTTAAAGTATGTTTGGCATGTTATATGTGAGTAATGTTCTAACAAAAAGGACAAAAATGTAAGAAATGTATTTAAAATTTTTAGTAGATGTATCATTGACCACATGTAAACCTCTTTGGATATCATATGCGTATATTCTTATTTCTGTAAACATAGTCAAACTTCTGTTACATGGGTATCTGACTATTTAAGGATTACATTTTACAATTTTCAATATCCTGCAGTATTATGAGGTCAATACACACCACGATCTACCCCAGTATTATACGGAGCCAATGAGTAGTAAGAGGCCTCTATAATCTAGCTGTCTACACTGAAGTCTGTAATTGATACCTTAATAGTAATTTCCAAAAATCATGAAGCTGATTATTCCCATATACAAAACCAGCATTTATGATATAGTTTAATATATTTTGCTTACATATATATATATATATATATATATATATATATATATATATATATATATATAAACAAAAAAACCGAATGAGTTGACTGGCTTCCTGTGATGTTAACTGTTAGTGAGCTTAAATATCCTGATTCCCAAATTTCAGAGATTTCATCAAATCATACTATTATTTCTGAAGTTTATCCTCAATGGGTGTTATATAATCCACTGATGAGATCTGGCCCAAGAATCTGACTTTTCCTATGTTTACACGGAATAAGAAATCCATAGTAATTAAGAACACATTTTAGGGGGACTCTGAGAAGCTATAGTAAAATGAAAATTTTAAATATTTGTGAAGGTTTCTCACCAGTCAACAATCAATATTAGTATTGAAACTATTTACTCCCTTGTAAAATTCTACTTATAACTTAGTATTTCCAACACTCTAATATCTGAGCCAGATGTATGCATTTATGGAAAGAATGTCACAATTTGTTTCAGCTTCATGTGCCAGTAACCTTGAAAGGCAGCCTCAGAAACATAAGAGAAACAATGCTTACAGATTTCTTTCCCTGGAGGGAGAGGATGTCCTAGAGTATAGATTCAAGCTAAACAAACTGCACATTTCCTACAGCCAACTGAGACCAAGAGGCCTGTTCTTGGGAAATAAAGCCCACATAATTTCTCTACAGCTTCTGATAACAGCAACTATCCTTTCCTCATATTAGCTATATTGTTTATTTTATTCAGTGCAAGTTGCAAATTTAGCATCTTCAGAATGTATCTAGCAACCACAATAAAATATTCTCTGGCATTCAAGTCTGACTCTTTTGTGTGTAGGAACCCTACTGAGTTGAAAATACCCATTAAAAATGTCCCTCTAAATGACTATAATGACAGGGGATTTGAATAGTCAGTGAAATTTTCTATTATTTTATTTTGTGTGTATTTTCATTAATAATTTATTGATATAAAAGATAAGAATGTTTTACCTCCACAAATTTGTATCTGTAATTTGCACTCTGAGCATAGACATATTGGGGATGCCACTCAGCAGCACTGATTGAATATTTATTTAAACAAATATCAGTATAACCCAACTAGCTGGAAAATCCGGGAGTTTGGCTTTGATAGCAAAACATTTCTTAACAATTTATGTGTACATGCAAATGTTTAGTGCTCTGGATATAGGCTAAAGTATTTGCTTTATATGTATTATTTTGTTTGAATACAAGAAAGCTGCTTTGATTTGTATGTTTCCCCCTTATAGAATTGTTCCAAGGCTCTGTCAGAGATCACGTAGAGTAATTTTTCCCATCAATCTTTGCTGTGCAGCCATGCACGAATGCAGTAGGAAAAAGGGGGCAGAAATCAAATCACTTAATTGCAGCATTTTTCATCTACATCTTTTGTTTTATGGTGGTAAAGGCCCCGGAGTAGCCTACCATGATTCATGGCTGTCACTGCTGCCGTTAGCAGTTCAATCCTTCATTCTAGGCATTTTGGTACTGAAAGTACCTACACAATTACTTTGATGAATATGACTTGTTTGTTTTTTCTCCATTTTTAGCAGAGAGTGGTTGTGCTTAATACAGACATTTAAATAAGATAGTATTCCATGCTCACTGAATCTGCACTGTATTTCAAAAGTTGTGAGTTGAGCTTAAGGCACAGCACAATTGTCTTGCAGGTATTTAAATTTGCCGAGCTCATGGGCTTTTGCTTCCTTTTTTATGTTTGTATAATGGAAAGCCCTTAAAATAACCCCCACTCTATATAAAAAGAATAACTCACCTTTAAAGATCTACAGGGCTATGACAGATTCCTACCAAACCTCATTTTTTTTTAAAGTCATTTCATGAGTGTGACATTACAAAGCCAGCAAACTAGTATGCCTCTGCATTTATGCCTAGTTGATCATAAAATAATAACAATTTTGAAAATATATGCATGCATCTTAGAAAGTGACTTACAGTATTTGCATATTTGGAGGAAATGTCCATGATGTCAGCAGGGGCTCTGAGAATAGCTAAATGAGCTAGCTTTCCAGAAATTGCTGGTTTTTTTTTTTTTTTCAGCTATGCACTGTCAGCACAAAATGCAACCTCTTTAAGAAAGAGACAAGAAAAGGCAAATGATTTAATTTCTTCATTAGCTTACTGCAACTGAATTACTGATGTACCTTACAGCAGAGAACCACTTTCTATAAGCATAAGGAAAACTCTTTAAAACTCCCTTTTGCTTCCATGATAAATGTCTTAGAGGTATTGAGACCCACCCACAACTCAAATGAAAGAAAATGAATGTTCTACCAGCAAGAGAAAATTGGCAGTTTACCACCACGTTTATTGGTACCTTGGCTGAAACTAACAATTTTATTTTGATCATCTTTCTCATTCATTCTTTCCTTTGTTTATTGTTGGCTGCAAGCTTTAAATACATGTTCTGTGTAACGAGTTAATGCTTAATAAGTGTGTACAAACCTTGCATCGCTTGGGTACAGAACTTGTTTATTTTTATGAAATAAAACTTAACAATGTTCTTTGTTTATGTCAAAACACATAAGTTAAATTGTTCACTCCAGATGTTGCAAAACAAGAATCATCTTATTCATGAATACATGAACCTTAGGACAGTAAAGGCCAAAATATAACCTTGAAATAATGACCAGAAAACTAATTTTAAGCCCCTAGTCCAGCCACATTTTATAGTTATATAATTATAACTTGTTTTGTTGTATTATTACTTGACTAGTATTTCAAATAAAGAAAAAGTGAAGAATCTTTTTACTCTCCCTTATAGTTTTCATAGGAAACTAGGAAAAGAAATAATTTTAATTTGTTCTAGTAAGCATTTATTCATTAGATTCTTTGCGTCTATTAAAGTGATCAACTTTAAGTCAAATATCCCATTTTTATGATGAACAATTATCTTCAAAACAATTTTTTTTTAAATTTATACTTGTTAGAATTCAAATAAAAATATTTTGGCCAAAAATGTTAAGTTAGTAAGAGAATCAATCATCAAAGCCCCAAATTACGCTCTAGTCCTACAGTGTAAATGAGAGACTTAAAATGTGATCCTAATTACTCTCAGCAATGCAAGCATGCAAAGTAATTTGGTGATGAGGAATATATTTTAATAGTATTTTTGGTCAATGTTAGGTTTTTTTCCTTTGGTGAATATCAAGGACTGAATATGTTAACTGTGCATCTTAGAAATCTGTAAGTGATACCGTGTTGATGTATCTAAGAAAGAACTGTCTGATCTTATGTTCTGTACCACCAAAAGTAACTGAAAACATAATATTCTTAGAAAGGCCTTTTCTCTTACTACACAAGGATTTAAACATGCAAGAAGCATAACTCTAGAGAAAGAAATTCCTGACTATACTTACAGTAAAATTATAAAGTCCGACTTGGAGGCCAAGGAGGGAGAAAGTCATTGTTATTTCTGCAGGAGAAAGCAAAGGTGCAGAAGAAAAAAGGAAAGATTATTCTCAGGTTGGAATCAATGCATCGTGTCCTTACTGTTGAAGAAGGGGCTTGTCCTTCCAAACTCTTACTTCAGTTTTCTTCCAATCAGGTTTTGTGGACAAAACTGTGGATGGTAGTTTTGTCAGATCCAGTTCTATCCAATTAAAGGGATACAAGAAAGACCAAGATTCACGGGCAGGGCAAGATGTTGAATTGCCAGTGTGCTCATAAGTTCTTGGGGCAAGTGTCCCCAAACCTGGAACTATGCAAAAGAGTCAAGATTGCTTATTCTTGTTGTCCACTGAATCAGAATGGTAAGGCCCTTCTCTGACTTATGCTTCATATAATAGCTGTCACAGAGATAAAGGCTAGAATTTAGGGTTGGGCACAGTTTCTGTAGCTGGAATGCACATGCTTTCTTAAAGCAGGATCTCCCTGTGGTGTACACAGAAGTTACTCCAATTAAGCATGTTGATTTCATAGAGAATTTCACACAGGTTTAAACATGTTTAAACATACTTTAAATATGTATTAGAATGTTGCTCTAGGATATTCTTCCAGGAGAGACAGCACTGACAACAGGCTTTGATCTCATGAGCCAAGTTTCATTCACTTGCACATTTCCAGAGAGCTGGTGCTCTTGGATCTTATTTTGTATCCATTGCAATGTCCTGTGGTCTTTTCTTTCTGCATTTCCCCAATTCATTCTTGTCTTTGTTTTCTCCTCCATCTCCTCTTTGGCTGTATGCCCTGACTTATGATGTAATTTCACCCATAATACTTATTACTCAATTAGCAAATATTTTAACTTACACCACAGGCTTTAGGAAATCTGTGTAGTCACATCTATTGATCCAGAATTACAGTCATTAGATGAATATATTTTGGAATTCAAACAAAGATAAAGGAATTGTGGTGTTCAGAATGATCACTTCTTAATGGTGTCAGAATCTGAAAAGCATGTCATGCTAGGTGATACCAACACAAGATCTGACTGAATATCTTTATTATAAAATGAACTTTGGGTATCACAAAATATAGCTCACATAGACTTTATAGTAAAAGATAAACTCTTTATTAAAAGCATTGAATGAAACCTAAATTACTTATTAAATAATTGAAATCAACATTTATAAGAAAATCAGCCTGCGCTATTATCTGCAAACATATAAACACAGACTGCTTATTTAAGTACACAAGTGAGAAATGAGTGTGTATCCTGCCCTGATTAAATCAGGACATTGAATTTCTTGTTATGTTGAAAGACAAAATTTTTGCTCTAACCATAAAATATATCAGGACAAGGTAAAAAGTAATGCGATTATATAATATAAATTAGTTGTGTTCTGTATACTTTTTCTAACATTACAAAATGGATTTATAACAATTTAAACCTATTAAATTAGTCTTAAAGAGAGTTACTCATTTTGAGACTGTTTCTCTAAAGATTTTTGTTGTTGTTGTTGCTGTTTCTCATTTACTTCCGTTTATTTATATGTGGAAAGGGGGAAGAGCTAGATATGGAAAAAGGATGAGTCAGAAACTTATGAAAATGGAATTCTTTATCTGAATTATGCAAAGAGCTGGAGCTGGATCCAGTTGTTTAAATCATGATTGTGTTATATGTAGCATCAAGTACACTATCTGTGCACACACTGTATCATATGAATGAGAAATTTTAGAGGCCTTAAGGAAGTGGTACCTTTTTAAAACACAGGTACTGGGCAGCAAAACATATGCTTAATTTTGTGAAATAAAATTAGGCTGGTTTTGTGAACAATCAGCCTAATGTACTTGGAATTACTTTTCCCTGGCTATTTTAATCTTTTTTTTTTCTGTCTGATGCTTCAATCTGCAAGAAATTTGGATGTCTATATTTAAAGTTGTTTGCCAAATAAATCTGAGTTTTTACCATTTCTCGTATCAAGAAACTGTCCTATAACCTAAGGTTTCTACCTGGTCTCACCTAAAGAATTCCACAGGTAAACAATCCTGCCACTCAGATTGCTCCACTGGGGAAGTAGTCCACTGACCTAGAGATCTCCATCGGGAAAATGATGTCCATTAAATGACAGAATTGCCTTAGAATTACAGAAAGTTGGGAAAATTCGTTGTTTTAAAGACTTTTTAAAAAGTGTTTTCCTTTCTAAACCCTGTTCAGGCAGGTTTGTAGAACTTGAAACGGACACTGCATATTTGAATATAAAATGGGAATTGGACACTTCCCCATTGTTTCAGTTTGCTAATGGCAGAAACAGTGGCATTGCACATATAATTTATGGTTATAAGAATGAAGCATACAGAGACTTAGTAAAACCCTACTGCATTTGATAAAGTGTAAAGTATCCTTCAAGAGGCTTATGTTGGTGAGATGGTCTTCCATACTACTCTACATTCTAATTAAGTAGAACAGTAAACCAAAGCATGCTGAATATTTTGTGAGGAACAGCTGGATTAAAATGTGCTTGAGAATAGGGGTTGGTGCACGGGATGTGTTTTGCAGGGTGCCTATATTGGTACTGGAATGCTTAATAATTTCAAGGAAAGTTAGTTTTCCATGGCTTACAACCTGCTTAATGCAGGGGAGAGAGCTTGTAACTGTTTTGCCATCTCATCAGCATGTGATACGGAATAATCACTGTGGTTGACTAACACTGATGGAAAGCCTGGGCAGCCAGGGAAAGGGGACTGCAAATCTGACTTAGCATGGGCATTTCAGGTTGGGAAATATGTGTGACCTACTAAAATGAGGTATTGACTAATTCAGGAAGAAATGTTATATGGGCTTAATGTTCATCTTCATCCACACTGTAATGAGAAGGATTAGACGGCCTCACATATGTGGGATATTTATTTCAGCAATACAAGAAAATGTATTTCCCTAATATTTTTTCCGTATGCACTAGGCCCTAAATTTTACACATGTGATTAATGTTTTAATTTGCTGTTCTAGTTGGATACAAGTTTACCATACAGTATAAATTACTTACAAAGAAATTTGCTTATATAGGGCTTAATTCATAAGCTGTTTAACCAGCTTGGTGGTATTACTCCCTGTTTCTCCAGGAGACTTTGCAGCTTCACAGCTCAGTTCAGAATAAAAGCTATCAGTTCTGAGAAAAACCATATCAATGGTTTAAATTGAACAATTAAAAGTAATATAAGCTTCAATAATTATCATCTTCTTGGATATAAGAAAACAAAAACAAAAGTTTAAATAAAAAAAAAGATCACTAAAACCCTGACAATTAACATATGACTAGGTTTTAAAATCTAAAATAAGCAATATGTTGATAATTATCACAAGATTGATATGTTTAACTTGAACTTTTCAATTTCCCTGTTATTTAGTCTACTAATATTTTTGGCATAAATTCAATATTGGTAGGTTAATTAAAATATTGGCATATGTAATGCAGATGCTGGTTTCAACCTAATTGATTTTGATCTTGTTTTTCTCAGAATAATGAGTAAATATTTTAGAAATGTAAAATCATATTAAATAGCACAGTTTACCTAATGAATTCGAAAGGGAATGCCAATCAGTTAATACCTGTGATTTCAGCCTTTGTAGTTATCATGGGGGAAGTAATGACAGTATAAGTCCTTATTTACATTTACAGTGAGAGTCTGACACACACTGAGTGTGAAATGCTTTGAAAACTTTAAAATAGCTTAGAAATCACATTGTTCATTATTCTTAAAAGCACAAATAATCTTTCAGACAAAGGCTAAAGAAGACCATAGCAGGAAAGAGAGTCAGCCAAACCTAAGTTAGCAGCAAGTAGAGAAGAAAAGTATAGATTTGGCTTTACTTGACATTTTGACGCATATGTAATTGTGTGTGGGGAGACCTCTTATAAAGGCAAAGACAAATATTAGTCAATTAAGCACAATGCATATTCCTTCTAAAACAATAAAAACAGAGTGAATTATAAGGAACATAGACTATTCTAGAAAAAAATTGGCATTATGCTGCTTGAATAGTATCACAAGATTTTTGCTCATCCGGAAATTCTCTAGAGTCTAGATAGATCTGTATTTTCAGAATCATCTGGAAAAGAAGACATTTGTTTAATATGTAGTCAGCTTCTGGCAGTAGCTCATTTTGTTTAGCATGGTAATCTTTGATAATTTCATAATTTATTTCCCATAACTTGTTTGGTACTTGCTAGATCATACACAATAAGAAAAAAGGTTATTTTTGAAAATAATTTGGTTCAAAGGAATGGCAAATATGTAAAGAACTAAATGAAAGTGGCACATTATCAAGTAGTTTGACTGAAAGCAATCCTATTTTCTACAACAGTCTAAGAGTTAAGAGTAAGGGGAATTGCAAGCCTGTAAAAACAAAGATCCTTGCCCACTGATTCCAGATATTACTGTTCAGGCTTTGTGTAAATGAGTCCACACAGGAAGACATGACTTGATTTCATTCTCAGAGGGGCAATTTTCATGTTATGTTTAGTACATGTTTACTATGGAGATTAAGTTTCTCAAGAAGTTAGACACCAACAACCCAAATAACCCAATTAAAAATGAGGAAGGAAAGGATACAGAAAATGTTGTATATTTACACGATGGAGTACTACTCAGCTATTAAAAACAATGAATGTATGAAATTCTTAGGCAAATAGATGGATCTGGAGGGTATCATCCTGAGTGAGGTAACCCAATCACAAAATAACTCACATGATATGCACTCACTGTTAAGCGGATATTAGCCCAGAAACTTAGAATACCCAAGATACAATTTGCAAAACACATGAAACTCAAGAAGAAGGAATACCAAAGTGTGGATACTTCGTCACTCCTTAGAATGGGAAACAAAATACCCATGGAAGGAGTTACCGAGACAAAGTTTGGAGATGAGATGGAAGGAATGACCATGCAGAGACTGTCCCATCCAGGGGTCCATGCCATAATCAACCACCAAAAGCAGACACAATTGCCTATGCCAGCAAGATTTTGCTGACAGAACCCTGATATAGTTGACTCTTGTGAGGCTATCCCAGTGACTGGTAATACAAAAGTAGAAGCTCAGAGTCATCTATTGGATGGAACAAATCATCTCCAATGGAGGAGCTAGAGAAAGTACCCAAAGAGCTGAAGAGGTCTGTAACCCTATAGGAGAGACAGCAATATTAACTAAACAGTTCCCCCTAAGCTCATGTCTCTAGCTGCATATATAGCAGAAGATGACCTAGTAGGCCATCATTGGGAGGAGAGGCCCTTGGTCTTGCAAAGATTATATGCCCCAGTACAGTGGAATGCCAGGTCCAGGAAGTGGGAGTGGGTGGGCTGGAGAGCAGAGTGGGCAGAGGATATAAGGGACTTTTGGGATAGCATTTGAATTATAAATGAAGAAAATATCTAATAAAAAAATGAATAACTGGTCATACTTGGGATCTATCTCAAGGGGAGACACCAAGGCCTGACACTATTACTGATGCTATCATGTCCTTAAAGACAGGAAGGAGCCAAGCATGGCTGACCTCTGAGAGGCCCAACAAGCAGCTGATTGAAACAGTCATAGATACTTACACCCAACCAATGGACTGAAGTTAGATAGCCCTGTGGATGAATTATGAAAAGCTGGTAGAAGGTGAGGAGGAGGGAGCCCCTACACACACACACACACACACACACACACACACACACACACACACATAAGAAGACTAGGAGTCTTAACTAACCTGGACCCCTGAGATAGCTCAGACACGGAGCCATAAACTAGCTGCTCTGAGGACCCAGACACATATATAGCAGAGGACTGGCTGGTCTGGCCTCAGTGAGAGAAGATGCACCTAACCCTTGGAAGACTTGAGCTCCAGGGAGTATGGAGTCCTGGCAGGGGTGGAGTGGGGACATACCCTTGGAGACAAGAAGAAGGAGGAATGTTATGAGGAACTGTGGGAGGGGATAATGACTAGACTGTAAAAAAAAAAAAAAAAGTAATTTTAAAATAGGGTATAGAACCAAACAGAATTCTCAACATAAGAATATTGAATCACCTAGAAACACTATGTGCTAAGTTCTTAATCAACAAGAAAATGCAAATCAAAGCAACTCTGTGGTTCCATCTTACACATGTAAGCAAATAAAATGATTAATTTTTTAGAAAAGAAAATCTCAAAACCATCTTGACTCTTAAAGTGTTTCTTTTCATAATTTTTCAGAAAGAAGCCACATGTGAATTTGAAATAGTCATAAATTGCTATAAATAAAATTTGGAAAACTGGAGCCAATATATCTATTGAATAGACTATTATCTGAAATGTGTCTTCAGAAAACGTGCTAGTCGCCTTTATTATGATAGAGCCATGTGACTAATATTTTAAAGAATAAGATGAGGTTTTATTGGTTTGTTCATATCAAGTGCAAAACAAATAAACAAGCAAAGAAACCAGAGATAGCATATGCTGAGAAGGATGTGGAGCAAGAGGAATACTTTTTCATTGACGGTGGGAGTGCAAACTTGTACAATCACTTTCTCAGAAAACTGGGAATTGTTCTACCTATAAGGCCCAGCTATACCACTCCTGAGCATATACCCAAAATATGGTCCAAAATACCACAAACACACTTGCTTAATTATGTTCATAGCAGCTTTATTTGTAATAGCCAGAAACTGTAAACAACCTAGATGTCCCTCAACTGAAGAATGGGTAAAGAAAATGTGGTATATCTACACAATAAAATACTATTCTGCTATTAAAAACAAAGACATCATGAATTTTGCAGGCAAATTGATGGAACTTGAGAATATCATACTGAGTGAGGCAACCCAATCCCAATAGGACATACATGATATGTATTCACTTATAAGTGGATATTAGCTATAAAAATACAGGTACCATGCTACAGTCCACAGACCCAAACATGCTAAACAAGAAGGAAGATCCCAGTGAGGAAGTTTGAATCCCACTTAAAAGGATCAATAAAATAGTGATAATAGGCAAAGAGAGAGAAAGAACTAAGAGGGAGAGGATATGGGCATGGGAATGGGTTTTTCAGGACCAGTGGTGGGAAGGCTAGATAGCCATAAAAATGAATGAAATCTGCAACTGATAGAAGTGAGAAGGTGGTGGAGGGGTATCTCCAGTACTAGACAGTGATACTATTGTGGAAGCCAAAAAGTGCTTGCTGACAGGAGCCTGATATAGCTGTCTCCTGAGAGGCTCTGTCAGAGTCTGACAAATACAGAGGTGGATGCTCACAGCCAACCATTGGACTTAGCATGGGTTCCCTAATGGAGGAGTTAGAGAAAGGACTGAAGGAGCTGTAGGGGTTTGCAACCCCATAGGATGAACAACCAACCAGACCTCCCAGAGCGCCCAAGGACTAAACCACCAACCAAAGAGTACACATCGAAGGATCCACGGCTCCAGCCACATGTATAGCAGAGGATGTTCTTGTTGGACATCAATGAGAGGAGAGGTCCTTGGTCCTGGGAAGGCTTGATGCCCCATTGTAGGGGAATGTCAGGACAGGGAAGCAGGAGTGGGTGGGTGGGTGGAGGACCACCACTGTCTTAGAAGCAGAGGGAGGGGTGATGGGATAGGGTATTTCTGGAGGGGAAACAGAATCAATATAGTAAAAATGGCTATCGTGCCAAAAGCTATCTACAGATTCAATGCAATCCCCATCAAAATTCCAACTCAATTCTTCAAGGATCTAGAAAAGACAATTAGCAAGTTCGTCTGGAATAACAAAAAACCGAGACTAGTGAAAACTCTTCTCAACAATAAAAGAACCTCTGGTGGAATCACCATGCCTGACCTCAAGCTGTACTACAGAGCAATCGTAACAAAAACTGCATGGTACTGGTACAGCAACAGACAGGTAGATCAATGGAATAGGATCGAAGACCCAGAAATGAATCCACACACCTATGGTCANATATCCAGAAGATATTCCATCTGGTAACAAGGACACATGTTCCACTATGTTCATAGCAGCCTTATTCATAATAGCCAGAAACTGGAAAGAACCCAGATGTACCTCAACAGAGGAATGGATACAAAAAATTTGGTATATTTACACAATGGAGTACTACTCAGCTATTAAAAACAATAAATATATGAAATTCCTAGGCAAACGAATGGATCTGGAGGCCATCATCCTGAGTGAAGTCACCCAATCACAAAAGAACTCACATAACATGTACTCACTGATATGTGGATATTAGCCCAGAAACCTAGACTACCTAAGATACAATTTACTAAACACATGATACTCAAGAAGAAGGAAGATCAAAATGTGGACATGTCACCCCTTCCTAGAATTAAGAACAAAGCACACATTGAAAGAGTTAAAGGGAGCATTTGTACAGCTCAATCCAAAGAATGGACCCAACGACTGCGGCTGCCAGGGATCCATCCCACAATCAGTCACCAAACATAGACACTATAGCATATGCCAGCAAGATGGTGCTGAAAGGGCCCGGATATAGCTGTCTCAGGGGAAAATATACCAATGCCTGGCAAACATGGAGGTGGAAGCTCACGGTCAGCTATTAGATGGGACACAGGGTTCCCAAGGAAGAAGGAGCTAGAGAAAGTACCCAAGGAACTGAAGGGGTCTTCAACCCTATAGGTGGAAGAATAACCATGAACTAACTAGTACCCCTTGGGCTCGTGTCTCTAGCTGCATATATAGAAGAGGATGGCCTAGTTGGCCATCAATGGGAAGAGAGGCCCCTTGGTTATGCAGACTTTATATGCCCCAATACAGGATAATGCCGGGGCCAAGGGGTGGGAACGGGTGGGTAGGGGAGCAGGGCCGGGAGGGGGGAGGATATAGGGAACTTTCTGGATAACACTTGAAATGTAAATGAAGAAAATATCTAATAAAAGTTGAAAAAAAAAAGAAAATATCTAACAAAAAATTCGAAAAAATGAAAAAAGAAAGACAGAAAGAAAGACAGAAAGACAGAAGGAAAGAAAGAAAGAAAGAAAGAAAGAAAGAAAGAAAGAAAGAAAGAAAGAAAGAAAGAAAGAAAGAAGAGAATATTATACACAGATTATGAGGAGTTTTAATGAGCACTTTTGGTTTTTAGTCCTGTATAGGATGTGGCTGAATCTCTTGGCATTACATACTTGATCTTATGGTATAATATAATGAATAATTTCATCTCTTCAATGAATGCAGTTTTCTTTAGAATGAATTTCTTTTCTTTAGAAAACAAACACCAGTGTTAAGTGACACAATTACAATGAACACAGTCTAATGAGCAGATTATATAAGGTTGAGTACCGAACAGTGTTCATGTAAACGCTGAACCTTACTTAAAAATCTGGCCGAGTAGTAGGGCATTTTATTAGCAGAAACTTAGATCCAGGAGCTTAATAGAGTTGGAGGGATCCAATTTGATGTTCTGGTAGATTATAGAAGGATTTAATGATGAGTGACTGATTTTTGCTTCCATTTCATTGCTGACAATGTAACAATGAAACTGCTGCCAGTGTTGATTTCTGGAACTTTGCTAAAGATATATATATATATATATATATATATATAGATAGATAGATAGATAGATAGATAGATAGATAGATAGATAGATAGATAGATAGATAGATATGGAATAAAAGCATGGAATGGAATTAAGATTATTTACTTGGTTATATAAGCTTGGTCTGATCCTATTTAGAGCCACTTTGGAGATCTGAAAATTTTTATTTCAAAGATATGCCAATTGAAATCCTTGGTGGCATAAACATTCCATTACAGGGAAATTTTTGTTACATGAAAAAATATCCATTATATGGAAAGGCAGACATTTGTACAATCTTATCTTGGCAGAAATATGTATGTATCCAGCAGATTCTGCACAGTAAGTCTCAGTGAGCCCAGAATGACAGAGTTGAGGTTCTGATGCCCCCTCAGGAGAAACCTGCTGCCTTTTTTGTTTGCTTGTTTTTTAATACAACAAAAATGTCTCCCCTTGGAAGTCAAGCACAAAAGAACATGAAGCTGTAGATAAGAAGGCCCTATTGGTTTTTCAATAGATGTATTTAATAATTGGTATTTTTTGTATTTATTGACAAGCCACCCCCCCCCAAATAAAACCAACCAAATACTTATTTTGTGTTTTGAAAATGGGTACAAGGAATCAGAGGGCAAGTTCAGAAGGAGCTGTTCACTCAGACAGCTAGATTGCCCAGGACACTTCTCTCTCCATGATAAACTTCTCTTATGAAGGCTGCTTATCAGCCATTCAGGATCAGCAAGTCATTTTGGCCAACACAATAAATGGATTTCACACAGACACATACAACTTACCATGTTGAAAATAGGCAACACATTTTTATTAATTCACAAGAAAGAATACAAATGTCCATCAATCCAAAATTCTGAAGTTACTCTTATTCGAGCTGAGTCTCCACATTATAAACTCTCTGAGTTTTCTCATGTAACTGGCAACATAGGGATAACTGGAAGAAGATAAATGCAGAAGAATGAGAAAAAGTAGATAAAATAACTAAGGATGCACATATATAATTCCATGATATTTTCTAGCGTGGTTAAACAATGCTCACCACAAGAGCAATGGTCATGTAACAGAAACCCTAACACCACACATGGCAAATCTGTTTTTGACCTGTTTGCCAGGCTCATCCAAGAGATTCCCAAAACTTTACAGATTATTGATATTGACCTCATTTGCCTTCTGAGGTGGAAAATAAGTCCTATTGCTGATGAGATCACACACTTCAACATAGGGCAAAGAGACTCTTGAGCTGTAATTAACCTGAATATCTCTTCTCTAAGAAAACCGTGCAAGCTTCCAATGGAGGAAAGGAACTAACAACCCTATTCAGCTACAGCATCTTTGTTAACCATAGCAACTATGACTAGTGTGACGTAATAACTCTAGAGTGTGATAACACCACACATACCTTGGCAACAACGAACAAACTTTAAACACACTTAATAAGTTTTTTTTTTTCACTTTTTATTAGATATTTTCTTCAGTTACATTTCAAATGTTATCCCGAAAGTCCCCTAAACCCTCCCACATCCCCCGCCCTGCTCCCCTACCCACACACTCCCACATCTTGACCCTGGTATTCCCCTTTACTGGAGCATATAAAGTTTGCATGACCAAGGGGCCTCTCTTCCCAATAACAGCCAGTTAGGTCATCTTCTGCTACATATGCAGCTAGAGACATGATCTCTGGGGGTACTAGTTAATTCATATTGTTCTTCCATCTATAGGGGTGGAGACCCCTTCAGCTCTTTGGATACTTTCTCTAGCTCCTCCCTTGGGAACCCTGTGTTCCATCTAATAGCTGACTGTGAGCATACACTTCTGTGTTTGCTAGACACTGGTAAAGCCTCACACGAGACAGCTATATCAGGGCCCTTTAAGCAATATCTTGCTGGCATATGCAATAGTGTCTGTGTTTGGTGGCTGATTATGGGATGGATACTTGTTCAAGTGTGGAGATGAAACAAGTTTTTAACAGGAGGAAATTCATCCCTGCTACTGGCAAGCTAACGAAATAACTGCTCTGAGATAGTCAGGAAGTGGATCATTAAGAAAAAAAAAAAAAAAAAAAAAGAATCTACAATAGACACTTTAGACACTTTACTAAATGAGCATAATCCATAACTACATTCTAAAAATCTGTCCTGATGCTCACAGATAAGTTTAATCCACACACTTCATAAATTTAACTTCTCTTTTCTATAGACAAAGACTGTTACAGAAATCCACAAGAATATCTGGGTTATAGAGTCCAGTCTTGATGAATATATCTACAAAGCAAAAACTGCTCAGGGAACATTGTGAAGGAGTAGGCAGAAAGATTGGATAAGCTAAAGGCAATTTGTTGTGAGCATGTGTGTCTTAGTAATGTACACTGTCATTCTCTTCAGACACACCAGAAGAGAGCATCAGATCACATTACTATGCGGTTGTTGGGAAGTGAACTCAGGATCTCTGGAAGAGCAAGTCAGCAATCTTAACAGCTGAACCATCTCTCTGCTAATAAAATTCTGAAGGATATATTCTTGATAATATTTTTTAACTGTCATCAAGCATGTACTATTACAAAAACACTATTCTAATGTTGGCGATGAGATATAAATCAAACATTCTAAATAAAATTTGTAAGATATTGATGTTTTTGTCTATTGGGCTGCTTTAGTAAAACTCTCTATAGTGGATCATTTATGAGAGGGCTTTATTGCTTACAGTTCTGGAGGTTGAGATGTTCATAGTAAAAAAGCTAGAACATGCCATGTCTCAAAATGGCTAGTTTAATGTTTGACTCCTGTATTATGTCTCCTAATCTACTTTATGGAAGTCAGAAGGGTAAGCTAGCCCTGGTCTGCTTTATCATGAGACTAATGCTTCTCTACATTCATAAGCACATGTCCTCTAACAACTCTCTCTCCTGGTACCAACAACCTAGAAGAATAGGTCTCAACATATGAGTTTGGAAACCATATATATTCAAATTATTTAAACTTAGTGTTTGTCAATAGATGCAAAAATGGTGTATGTGGTTCTATGTATAAGCCATTACTTGCTAACCTTCTGGTTATATGAATCCTCAGTAAAACTACAATAGCAATGGGATGACACAACAGTAGGCATTCTGTCATAAGTTTAGTATCTCCTTCTGAATAACAAAAGTAATATCAGCAAGTGATTTACTGTGTACTATATACAAAAAGTAATATCAGCAAGTGATTTACTGTGGACTATATACAGTGTTTGTGTACATTTAGTTACTGCCTGATATCGCTAAGTTAATGTAAACCACCTAATTGCATCCCCCTTTTAAATCAAAATCTAATAAGCAAGCTTTATCTTCTGCATATACTTTTGTTCTTCAACCTACTTAATCTCATCCTTAACTCTGCAACTAATTCCTGCTTATTCTTGCTATCCTGATTCTACTACTTCATAAAATCTGCCATATAACTTTATAAAACTGAGCACAGTGCCTGCCTGGGTATGGAGTCCTCACACACCATGCTGCTCTTCTCATGTGTTGATTACACCCTCTTACGACAGTAAGAAATCCCACTGAGTAGAGATTGTTTTCATTTTCATCATAACATTATCAGAGATTAGCACATCAAATAGAATATGACTCTGAATGACATAAATCAACAATAACGAAATGCTTTTAGGGATTTTAATTTATAATTATCAAGTAGATGGAACATATTAAAAGAGAAAAATAATTAAAGGCTTATAGAACACAAATTGGTTCTGAAATTCAAAGTAAGGTTTACCTATATAGAATTCCAGGCTAGATTTAAAAGATGGTTGGAAGTGATTTTGTATTATTTAAAGAACATCAAACGAGGGATTTTGTATTATTTAAAGAACCACAAATAATAGTCAATAATATGGTATTGTAAACCTAAAATAAATACCTCCTGGTATTACATAATAATAAGGAAATCATGACCAGAAGTAGTCAAGGACTTTCACACTATTCTCCATAATACACACATAGTGTTCTTAATTCAACAAGTGCCCAGACTGCAGCTACCTATGCCCTGATCCACTATCAGTGGGAAAACAGCATTCTATGGTAACTACTCAATTATGCTTTAATAAAACGCCTCACACGCACTCGGTTCTCAGCACACTTTCTTCAGAATATGTTCTTTAATTCAAAGGAAAGGTGACTTCTTTGATTATTTTTGCCTTGATTATCTACTTTTTAAATCGATGACAAGCAATCCTTACAATCAGAAATTAGGCTGCAGTTTTTATGACTTATAGCATGTGATGACAACCCTGAACTCTCTCTGCCAAAAGATTGAAGCTAAGGATATCAACATCACTTTTGTGGTTCTGCCTGAACCCATGGCAATAATGTGCCATTGTGTATATTTGGCTGTTTATATCTAACAATGATTATTTTAAAATCAGGTGGGAAAAAGATACTTGACTGCAAGTGATAGGAAACATCTAAACTTATTTTATTATTTCAGTTCATTAATTTTATATTGCATACATTTTCTTATAAATTAATGAACTGAAATAATAAAATATCATTGAATACAGATATCATGTTATTGAGGATAAAACACAAGACCTTTTACATGCTATGCAAGAAAGAGCTCTATCATTAGTCTATACAATCTGTCTATAAAATAACACTACATTTCATTAATTCACATTGCGTTGTGACTTTGCTGCTTCAGTATAATGTGTTTTAAATTTTATTATATTTACAGTCTTTTGAGAGGAGTTTCTTTTTTTATTTCAACAGGGTCTCATGTATCTCAGGCAGGTTACACGCTAACAATTTACTGAAAAATGATTTTGAACTGATCCTCTGACCTCTAGCTTTTACTGGTAAAAACTGCTGGCATATGCCACCATATCTGGTTTTCATGGAATTTTCCCCTTTTACAAATTCCTATTAATCTATTGAAAATCTCTCATGGTTGTGTACTTTAATTTTTAGATAATTTTTCCTCCCTCCAACACCTTCCATGATATTTGTATGTCTCAAATTAAGGGATTTTATTCTTTAATTGCTATTATTGCATATATGCATATAACATATAAATACAACTTGCTGAGTTCATTAAGTTCTCTTTGCACATGTATTTATTTAGGGCTGACCACTTGGAATGGCATAGCCTATCTGGGTATTTATGCTTGGAGAAAACAGATTCCCCTTCTCTAAATTACCTGTACATTTTCAGATGCATTTAAATTTTGGAAATAACCTACACTATCAAATTAGACTCAATGACCACTCAATAGAAGGGACATCTAGCAAATAACGTATGGCTGCTATGGCCCTAGACCCTAAAATTGTAAATACAAGCTTTATTTCCTAAACAAGAATAATTGCTAAATGCATTCACAAAATTTATCCTTATGTCTATAGACAAATACGGCTCTCTTCAAGGAAGCTTCTTTTTGCAGCAGATAAAAATAATCATGTGAAATCACAACTGATAAAAGGGTAGTTAACAACTGACTGTGGGTGCCCATCCACCATTGATATATCTACATCACATCCCTTATATCTAAGGCTTGAAGAACATTATGGAATAGATTGCAGAGAGTTTGTGAGAGCCAGAGGAACAGAATCTCCTATGAGATGGTGTCGATTATGTGTGAAGGGAAAGCTACACCCATGAAATTTCAACAATATGATTTTCTAGGCAAGCCCTGAACATGACACCAATTGACATGCTAGCATAATGGAATTTTTTAAAATAACCTGTCTAAAAATATTTCTTTTATAAAACAATTGTGTATGTCACTTACATTTTCTTCTTGTTTTAAAGTAAAATCTTGTTAAATGTAAAAATATGAGTCAAAACTCCAAAATGTTCTCTTCTTTGTCTTAGGGTGACTCTGGCTCTTTGTAGGGAAAGAATAGAAATCCTATCAATAGCATAGTTCACAACCACCACCAAATCTCTGCTCCCCTTCAGGTCAACAGTCTCTTTAGAAAACTCCACAGTTTGAAGAAAATATGTGTTGTCTTTCTTGCCTAGCTTGGTTAATGGAACTTAGTGGTCTTGTTATATTATTTTGATTCAAATAACCTTTTTTTTTTAATTGATGAAAAATGTCCTATTGTGGACATGTACCACAATTTTTTAAATTCCATTGCTGAGTGTTTAAAATGACTCTATACAAGACCTATTGAGAGCAATGCTGTGGTGAAGATAGGAGTTCAAATATCTCTTCAGTATCCTGATTTCCTTTTTGTAGCTATATTCTAGACATTAGAAAGCCAGTGTATATAAGAGAATTATTTTGGATTATTATTATTATTTGGTGAACCACTTCTGTGGAGCAATCCACCCCCATTGTATAATTATGCTATGATTCTTCCACTTTAAAATATGATGGTAATAAGGCATTAATTTTAGATCTTTCCCTTAAAAAACTTCTATAAAAAATGTATAACTAAGAACACCAGGTGTCAAATAGTACTTATGTTCTACTGAATATACCCTTTGGAAAAGAACTAATCCAAAGACCCTGTTTTGAACCCAAATAGCTCTTTCATACTGGTGGGTCTTCACCCTTCAACCTTGTTTGAAACTTTTAAATGCAAAGTTCATCTTAAAGTAGGCAGGGAGGAGTGGGAATAGATCGTTTTGTAGGAAGGTTTTCTTCAGTGTGTGTGTGTGTGTGTGTGTGTGTGTGTGTGTGTGTGTGAGAGAGAGAGAGAGAGAGAGAGAGAGAGAGAGAGAGGAGAGACAGTTAAACCCAAAATAAAAAATATTTCAAGATGACAACTTTAATGAAACTGCTCTATGTGCACAACAGTATTATACTTCAATAAAGTTGTTAAACATGATCTCTGTTTCCACCTCCTGTTATGCAGTTATCAACCCAATCAAAACCCTACTCATTGTCTTTTAATTCAGAAGTGATTAGCAATTGCTGAGAAGTCACCTTATCTCACTAAAACATGAGTACCAACTCAGAGTAAATATTTTGGTAAACAATTATTCTGTCCTTGCAGATTCAGCAGTGTGCTAAATTATGCATAATCTTGCATAAGTAATAAGTGAAGGTAGCTTAAATTCAGGATTTTTTTTTAAACCTGACCTATTTCTTTCAATGATGTTAGCTGCTTAAATCATGTATGAGCTTACCGTAAGGCTTCAATGAGTAGCTCGTGTAGAGAAACTTCAGTAATAAATTTCGGGGGAAGACACATTTTTTGACAGGCTTAATGCAACACATACAGAGTCTGGAACTCACACTCTGGGAATTTAGAGCAATCCCTGCAAAGCAGCTTTTCCCTGTTACATTAATAGAGAAAATGAAGTATGAAAGTCCTCAGGAATTACTGCTAGGTGTAATTTAAATAATTTACCAGAAGACAGTTCAGCACATGCATAGAACAGGGGCATACAGAGTTTGCCATAAGCAGTTTATAAATAAACTATATTCTGCTGAAGTAAGTCAGGCATAAATTATAACCATTCCTTTTGTGGCTGTAACCCGTTCTTCATTGTAATAGTTATTTAAAAAAAAATCTGGGTGATGACCTTCTCCTGGAAATCACAGGCACTGCTGCCTTGTACCTTGCTTATGAGCTGCGGTACAGTTAATGGTTCGGTGGATGTGAGATCAAAGTAAAATTATTGCTGCTGGAAATAAAGAAGAATGTATTACATACCTCTAAACAGAATTCTAGAAGAATCCTTTAGCCTGGTTGGGGGCAGGGAGAGATTTGGGTCTGTAGAGCATCGAGGATATTCAGGTTGTTTTATGAAAGCTTTACACCTCAGAGAAAAGGCAAAAGAAAAGATGGATTTTCTATTTCTTCCCTTGAGTGTTATGTCTTAAATTATCAAACTGAAGTGAAATACTTAAGGCAAATATAAAACAAAGACTCAAATTTATGTCAAAATTCATTGTAAAACATAAATTTCAGGATAAAAAAAAATCTGCCATCCCACAGAGTTCAGTACTATTAAAGACCAGAGGTAATGTAATGGAAGTGCAGAGTTTCCTAAAGAAAACTGGGTATTTGGGGGAGATTCTGTTAATTATAGGTGATCTAGAGTGTTTTGTAACTTTTAATTTTAATAAGATGTCTACTGACAGAAACAAACTCTTGAAAAAATAAAATGGTTAGAGTGTGATTCACTATAATCCTAATGCTAAATAGGAAAGACAGGAATGTTAATCTTCATAAACTCATTCTTAAATATATTAAAAACATAATTCTTGCGATTTAGCATACTATGCCCTGTGGTCCCACAGATCTCCAAGTATATATGTATGTGTAGAATTATTTAATAGACATGATACATACATACAATAGATACATAGATGATAGACTAATAGAAGATAAACTTTTGATAGATTGACATGTACATAGATGATAGATAGATAGATAGATAGATAGATAGATAGATAGATAGACAGACAAATAGGCAGATAGATATAGTTTTTATCTGAGACTGTCTATACCACACAGGGACTGAATATAGGACAACTTAGAGGAATAGAATTATGCTTTTATTTTTATAATAAAATTTGTCTTTATTTCTTCAGTCTGAAAATGCCTTTTAGTAGAGAAAATATTTTCTGGGGTTTCACCTGTGCTGTGAAATTAAACGGTGGTGTGAGGGTGTGAGGGTGGAGAAAGAAAACTTTTACTCTTGTCAATGGAAAAATCAAGTTAGTCTTCAGCTGTTTAGATTTGAGTGATGGTATATTTATACAATGCTCATATGGTCTTATAAAATGTCATTGATTTATGTTACAAGTTGTGATGAGTCTGCATTGTAAATTTTAGAACATAATTACAAAACCCACAGCATGTTTTTTATTGATTATAATAGTAAATTTCAAATCATTGATTAAATAGTTAAATAGTAACATGTATAAGTAACTTTGAAAATTCTCATAATCTAAAAAGCACCACAACATGTATTTGGACTTATAATTGTCTGACTACAGGGAAGAAATGAAGAGATTCTAACAAACACATGCCTTTGATATGCAAAGAATATAAACAAATAGATAATTGCTGCTGAATATTATTGCTATAATGAATTTAATTTTATAGACTGGAGACATGGTTCAGTGCTAAAGAGTGTATACTGTACTTCCAGATCACCCAAGTCAGTTGTTAGCTCTGACATCAGAGATAATACATACTTGTAATTCAGCTTTTGAATGATCTAGTGCCTTTGGCCTCTGTGGAAACTGCAATCACATATGTACACTGCTCCTCCACACACACACATAAGTAAGAGCCAAATAAAACATTTTAAAGAGGAATAATTTTAGTTTCATATGTAACATTATTCATACAAGATGAGTATGTTCCTATATAGCTTTTATAGTTGCAAATTTCTCAGTATATTTAAAGAATGTTGAAAGTCTTACTGAATTTTGGAGAAAGGATTTAAGAAATATGAGAAATTACGCCTTAATGTCCAGATAATGTTACATTAAAAAATCTAACATGTACATGCTGCATCATTAATATCTCTGTAAGCAAAAATATTCACTGAGTGGGATAAATGTATGAAAATTTTATATAAAGATTATTAGTAGCGAAGCTGAGCTGGTTGGAGAAGTTATCTGTCTACTTTCTTGTGTTGCTGGTGAAGGGAGCCCACTGTGGGCCACCAGAAAAAAAATCCCAAAAGTCAGAAGATAAAAGGAAGTTACATAGGTATCAGTATATACGAGATATATAAGAGAAAAAATAGTGACAAGAATATAACAAGTTCACAGCTTGACTGTTTCTGCTTTGGATAGTCTAGGTTGGCACTCACTAACTCAGCTTTGTGCCATTAATTTACTCATAAATCCACAGTCAGAATCCATATTTACAATAGAATTCTTCTTTACTCATTCATAGATTTGGCCCTTCTATAAAAGCCAAAGAAAATTGTTCCTCTTGTAGAGTTGATCCCTTCCAAATAGTTTCTTTATCATTGTATGTTTCCACATTAACACACTGAATTTTGTTGCTCCATTCAAAGTCTGGCACCATCTCTCATAAGGCTATATAAATGCTCAATGGGAGAAAAAAATCTGATTCAACCATAGAAAACATCTATTGCAACATGTGTGCATGTGAGTGTACATGTACATGTGTGTGCACACAGGAGTCTGTCGGTGTGTGTGTGTGTTTAAAACAATCTAAATCTCAAACCCATATCTAAAGTTCTATAACACCTAAACTTAAATAAATTGTACAGTTCTCATTACTTTTATCGTGTATTATACAGTGTTTTCCCATGAATACTGTCTACTATATCAAAAGCAATAGTTTAATAAATACTTCATGATTGAGTTATAGTTTTTCAATATTTATTTAATCTATTGTATGTATTTGCATGTTTTGCCTACATGTATGTTGGTCTATTCATCATGTGAGTGCTGTGTATAGAGAGGACAACAGAGAGCATCAGAACCCTTAAGACTGAAGTTATAGATAGCTGTGTAGCCACATAGGTGCTGGGAATGGAACTTCCGTCTTCTGAAAGATCAACCACTGCCCTTAATCACTTAGCCATCTTTGCAACCCTCAAATAAGTTCTTTAGGGACAAGAAATATGGTTTTACTTTCATTTCTAACCCTGTTTTAGACTCCAAGAAGTTTGCTAAAGATTGCATGATGGTTGTATGTCTATAATACCAGCATTCAGGAGGTAGATTCAAGATGGTCAGCATCCATTTCAAACCAGCCTGGGCTACATGGAATCTACTAGGCCACCCAGGCTTCATAGTAAGACCTGATCTCAAGGAAAGAAAATAAAACCAAACAATTGAATGTACATCTGCTTAATGCTAACTTTAAAAATGTAAATAATCTTAAAGTAAAAAAAATTAAAATTATACACAACACAAAGTAAATTAATACCATGTAAATGAATCTCCCATAATATTTTTCATATGGAATGATACATTGAAATGCTTGAACAATACAGACAAAACTTTTACTCTAATGTTAGCAGAGCCCACTCATACAAAATGAGTTAAAAAATCATTCTGGTCACCTCAATGAAATTTTACTTTAGTTTATTATATGAATGTTTGTATAGCAAACAATTCATATGCAATTTTTAACATACTTACTTTCTACTTAAAACTTTATACAGAGCTAACTATGCAGTAGGAAAAGTGACCCTTTCTGAGAGTGTGTTGTGTACCAGCAAGACTGGGCTTCTTGCTTAGACCCAGAGAGAGATAGAAATAGAAATAAAAGGTACAGTTTAAATTCACATGTACCATAACATGGACAGGCTTAGAAAAAACATTTTTTTCCTTTTTTTATTAGATCTTTTCTTCATTTACATTTCACATGTTATCCTGAAACTCCCCTAAACCCTCCCCCATCCCCTGCCCTGCTCCTCTACCGACCCATTCCCCAATATTGTCCCTGGCTTATCCCTGCACTGGGGCATATAAAGTTTGCATGGCCAAGGGGACTCTTGTCCCAATGATGGTCAACTAGGCCATCTTCTATATATGCAGCTAGAGACATGAGCTCTGGGGGTACTAGTTAGTTCATGTTCTTCCACCTATAGGGTTGAAAATCCCTTCAGCTCCTTGGGTACTTTCTCTAGCTCCTTCCTTGGGAACCCTGTGTTCTATCTAATAGCTGACTGTAAGCATCCACTTCTGTGTTTGCCAGGCACTGGTAATGCCTTCCAGGAGACAGCTATATCAAGGCCCTTTCAGCAATATCTTGCTGGCATATGCAATAGTGTCTATGTTTGGTGGCTGATTATGGGATGGATCCCCAGCTGCAGCAGTCACTGGTTGTTCCAACATTTTGATTCAGCCCCACACTTGATCTCGCTAACTCCTTCAATGTGTGTTTTGTTCTTAATTAGAGGAAGGGGCGAAGTGTCCACATTTTGATCTTCATTCTTATTGAGTTTCATGTTTTGAGTAAATTGTATCTTGGGTAGTCTAGGTTTCTGGGCCAATATCCACTTATCAGTGAGTACATGTTATGTGAGTTCTTTTGTGATTGAGTTACCTCATTGAGGATGATCCATCCATTTACCTAGGAATTTCATATATTCATTGTTTTTAATAGCTGATTAGTACTCCATTGTGTAAATGTAACAAATTTTTTGTATCCATTCCTCTGTTGAGGGACATCTGGGTTCTTTCCAGCTTCTGGCTATTATGAATAAGGCTGCTATGAACGTAGTGGAACACGTGTCCTTATTACCAGATGGAACATCTTCTGGATATACACAGGAGAGGTATTGCAGGATCTTCCAGTAGTACTATGTCCAAATTTTTGAGAACCCACCAGAATGATTTCTAGAGTGGTTGAAAAAGCTTGCAGTGCCACCAACAATGGAGGAGTGTTCCCTCTTTCTCCACATCCACACCAGCATCTGCTGTCACCTGAATTTTTGATCTTAGCCATTCTTACTGGTGTGAGGTGGAATCTCAGGGTTGTTTTGATTTGCATTTCCCTGATGATTAAGGATGTTGAATATTTTTTCAGTTGTTTCTCAGCCATTCAGAATTCCTCAGTTGAGAATTCTTTGTTTAGCTCTGTACTCCATTTTTTTAATGGGGTTATTCGTTTTATTGGAGTCTAGCTTCTTTAGCTCTTTGTAGATGTTGGATATTAGTCCCTATCAGATTTAGGTTTGGTAAAAATCCTTTCCCAATCTGTTGGTGGCCTTTTTGTCTTGCTGACTGTGTCTTTTGCCTTGCAGAAACTTTGCAATTTTATAAGGTCCCATTTGTTAATTCTTCATCTTAAAGCACAGGCCATTGCTGTTCTGTTTAGGAATTTTTCCCCTGTGCCCATATCTTCGAGGGTTTTCCCCACTTTCTACTCTATAAATTTCAGTGTCTCTGGTTTTATGTGGAGGTCTTTGATCCACTTAGACTTAAGCTTTGTACAAGGAGATAAGAATGTATCAATTCGCATTCTTCTACATGATAACAGCCAGTTGTGCCAGCACCATTTGTTGAAAATGCTGTCCTTTCTGACTGGATAGTTTTAGCTCCCTTGTCAAAGATCAGGTGACCATAGGTGTGTGGATTCATTTCTGGGTCTTCGATCCTATTCCATTGATCTACCTGTCTGTTGCTGTACCAGTACCATGCAGTTTTTTCTTTTTATCACAATTGCCCTGTAGTACAGCTTAATGTCAGGCATGGTGATTCCCCCAGAGGTTCTTTTATTGTTGAGAATAGTTTTTGCTATCCTAGGATTTTTTTTTTTTAGAGAATTTCTTCATTTACATTTCAAGTGTTATCACAAAAGTCCCCTATACCCCCCCCCCTCCGCCCTGCTCCCCTACCCTCCCACTCCCATTATTTGGCCCTGGCATTCCCCTGTACTGGGGCATATAAACATTGCTAGACCAAGGGCCTTTCTTCCCCAATAATGGCCAACTAGGCCATCTTCTAATACATATACAGCTAGAGACATGAGCTCTGGGGGTTCTGATTGGTTCATATTGTTGTTCCATCTATAGGGTTGCAGACCCCTACAGTTCTTGGGTACTCTCTCTAGCTCCTAGATTGGGGACCCTGTGTTCTGCCCTATAGATGGTTGTGAGCATCCACTTCTGTATTTGACAAGGAAGGACTGTCAAAACCTGCCAGGAGACAGCTATATCAGGGTCCTTTGAGCAATATCCTGCTGGTGTGTGCAGTAGTGTCTGCATTTGGTGGTTGATTATGTGATGGACCACCCGGGTGGGGCACTCTCTGGATGGTCCATCCTTTCGTTTAGCTCCAAACTTTGTCTCTGCACCTCCTTCCATGCATATTTTAATCCCTATTATAGGGAGGAATGAAGTATCCACACATTGGTCTTTCATGATTTTCTTGTGTTTTGGAAATTGTATCTTGGGTCTTCTAGGTTTGGGGGCTAATATCCACTTATCAGTGAGTGCATATTAAGTGACTTCTTTTGTGATTGTGTTACCTCACTCAGGATGATATCCTCCAGATACATCCATTTACTCAAGAATTTCATAAATTCATTGTTTTTAATAGCTGAGTAGTACTCCATTGTGTAAATGTACCACATTTTCTGGATCCATTCCTCTGTTGAGGGACATCTGGGTTCTTTCCAGCTTCTGGCTATTATAAATAAGGCTGCTATGAACATAGTGGAGCATGTGTCCTTGTTATCAGTTGGAATATCTTCTGGGTATATGCCCACTAGAGGTATTGCTGGATCTTCCAGTAGTACTATGTCAAGTTTTCTGAGAAATCGCCAGACTGATTTCCAGAGTGGTTGTACCAGCTTGCAATCCCACCAGCAATGAAGGAGTGTCCCTCTTTCTCCACATCCTTGCCAGCATCTGCTGTCACCTGAATTTTTTTATCTTAGCCATTCTGACTGGTGTGACGTGGAATCTCAGGGTTGTTTTGATTTGCATTTCTCTTATGATTAAGGATTTCGAACATTTTTTAAGGTGCTTCTCAGCCCTTTGGCATTGTTCAGTTGAGAATTCTTTGTTTAGCTCTGTACCCCATTGTTTAATGGGTTTATTTGAATTTCTGGAGTTCAGCTTCTTAGGCTCTTTCTAAATATTGGATATTAGCCTCCTATCAGATTTAGGATTGGTAAAAATTCTTTCCCAATCCATTGGTGGCCTTTTTGTCTTATTGACAGTATCTTTTGCTTTACAGAAGCTTTGCAATTTTATAAAGTCCCATTTGTTGATATGTGATCTTACAGCACAGGCCATTGTTGTTCTGTTTAGGAATTTTTCCCCTGTGCCCATATCTTCAAGGGTTTTCCCCACTGTCTCCCCTATGAAGTTCAGTGTCTCTGGTTTAATGTGGAGGTCTTTGATCCACTTAGACTTGAGCTTTGTACAAGGAGAAAGGAATGGATCAATTCACATTCTTCTGCATGTTGACCACCAGTTGTGCTAGCACCATTTATTGAAAATGCTGTCTCTTTTCCACTGGATAGTTTTTAGCTCCCTTTGTTGAAGATAAGGTGACCCAAGATGTGTGGGTTCATTTCTGGGTCTTCAATTCTATTCCATTGGTCTACCTGTCTGTTGTTATACCAGTACCATGGAGTTTTTATCACAATTTCTCTGTAGTACAGCTTGAGGTCAGGCATGGCGATTCCATGAGAGGTTCTTTTATTGTTGAGAATAGTTTTTGCTATCCTAGTTTTTTTATTATTCCAGATGAATTTGCAAATTGCCCTTCTTATCTCAGTGAAGAATTGAGTTGGAATTTTGATGGGGATTGCGTTGAATGTGTAGATTGCTTTCAGCAAGACAGCCATTTTGTCTATATTAATTCTGCCAATCCATGAGCATGGGAGATCTTTCCATCTTCTGAGATCTTCTTCAATTTCTTTCTTCAGAGACTTGAAGTTCTTGTCATACAGATCTTTCACTTCCTTAGTTAGAGTCATACCAAGGTGTTTTATAGTATTTGTGACTATTGTGAAGGGTTTTGTTTCCCTAATTTCTTTCTCAGCCCTTTTATCCTTTGTGTAGAGAAAGGCCATTGATTTGTTTGAGTTAATTTTATATCCAGCTAGTGCGCTGAAGCTGTTTATCAGGTTTAGGAGTTCTCCGGTGGAATTTTTGGGGTCCTGAATATATACTATCATATCCTCTGCAAACAGTGATATTTTAACTTCTTCCTTTCCAATTTGTATCCCCTTGATCTCCGTTTGTTGTCAAATTGCTCTGGCTAGGACTTCAAGTACTATATTTAATAGGTAGGGAGAAAGTGGGCAGTCTTTTCTATTCCCTGATTTTAATGGGATTGCTTCCAGCTTCTCTCCATTTAGTTTGATGTTGGCTACTGGTTTGCTGTATATTGCTTTTATTATGTTTAGGTATGGGCCTTGAATTCCTGATCTTTCCAATACTTTTATCATGAAAGGGTGTTGGATTTTGTCAAATGCTTTCTCAGCATCTAACGAGATGATCATGTGGTTTTTGTCTTTGAGTTTGTTCATATAGTGGATTACATTGATGGATTTCTGTATATTAAACCATCCCTGCATTCCTGGGACGAAGCCTACTTGGTCATGATGGATGATCGTTTTGATTTGTTCTTGGATGCGGTTTGTGAGGATTTTATTGAGTATTTTTGCATCGATATTCATGAGTTAAATTGGTCTGAAGTTCTCTTTCGTTGTTGGATCTTTGTGTGGTTTAGGTAATTGTGGCTTCATAGAATGAATTGGGTAGAGTACCTTCTGTCTCTATTTTGTGTAATAGTTTGAGGAGAGGTGGAATTAGGTCTTCTTTGAACGTCTGATAGAACTCTGCACTAAACCTATCTGGTCCTGGGCTTTTTTTTGGTTGGGAAACTATTGATGACTTCTTCTTTTTCTTTAGGGGAAATGTACCTGTTTAGATCGTTAATCTGATCCTGGCTTAACTTTGGTACCTGGTATCTGTCTAGGAATTGTCCATTTCCTCTAGGTTTTCTAGCTTTGTTGAGTATAGCCTTTTGTAGTAGGATCTGGTGATGTTTTGGAATTCTTCACTTTCTGTTGTTATGTCTCCTTTTTCATTTCTGACTTTGTTAATTAAGATATTGTCCCTGTGCCCTCTAGTGAGTCTGGCTAAGGGTTTATCTATCTTGTTGATTTTCTCAAAGAACCAGCTCCTGGTTTGGTTAATTCTTTGAATAGTTCTTTTTGTTTCTTTTTAAAGTACTTCATATGTAGACTCTGTAGGTCGGTGGCATAATACCAGGTACCTCCACAGCCAAATGCAACTTTTGAATTTTTACTAATTATTAATAAGGTTGTTTTCTCACCTGAACTGAGAGTTTACATAGATATCATCATATTTCTTTTCATTTCAACTTCTGCTTAGATCAGGTATATACAGACAAAAGAGTGTAGCAATTTAACTGTCTTCAATAATGATGTTCTTCATAAACACACTATATTTTGTTTTGTTTTGTTTTGTTTTGTTTTGTTTTTTTGAGACAGGGTTTCTCTGTGGAACTCACTCTATAGACCATGCTGGCCTTGAACTCAGAAATCTGACTGCCTCTGCCTCCCAATTGCTGGGATTAAAGGCGTGTGCTACCATTGCCTGGCTCATAAACACACATTTTATTATTGAATTGAAACTCTGGTGAATTAAGTAATGTTGACATTAGATTAGTTCTTGATATGCAATTATTATATTTTAGACCTGATAAAACAGTGTAGTTAAAAGAATTCCATCAGTATCATTATAATAATATAGAAAATAATGTGCAAAGTAGAATCACTGACATGATCCTGATCTTAGTATTCAAATTAAAATAAGAAAAGTATCATATTTTTCTATGGTTCAAGTTGGGATCATCTAATAAAGCTCTAAAGAAGAATATGTTTTGTCAGTTTGTTGCCAAGAAAATCTTAGAATATGATTAATGAATATGATCCACTTCTTACTGTGTGCATATGAAGATGCTAGTTGGTTCTTTTGTTGTAGAAATAGTATCATTTCCAGTGTGAAGAGAGTAACCATTCCCACTAAAGCAAAGAGCTTAAGAATGATAGCAGATCTTAGAGCATAATGAACATAATCTGAGTGTTCGAGCCAAAAGAATATTATTTAACAATAGATCTAACACAATCAGGATTATTGTATTAGCAAAGAAATACAATCCCTTGAAGAAATCATGACTCCTTCTGCCATGTTATCTGTAAATGTTATGTATTGTGTAGGCCATAGCTTAGCTTGTATCTCTATCATGTAAGCTAACCATTTGTCAGTTTGACCAGTGAGATTTGAAGTTCCCTATGGTAATAGTTACTATTCACTGTTTATATAAATTGTTTGGAGGACATTTACATATGGGTTCTAGCTCAGTAGATGTATATTCATGCTTGATAAAGAGTTTTCCCAACATATGTGAAAGTCTGGGTACCCCAGAGGTAGGAAGTGGATTCATGGGTCAGGAAGTTTTATAAAAAGCATTCATTTTGCCAACAGAATCATGTTTGATAGAAGATAGATAGATAGATAGATAGATAGATAGATAGATAGATAGATAATAATTAAGTAGAGACAAAATGTCAGGAAGTTTCTCATGAAGCTGATCCAACATAGAAAACTGCAGGTTCTTTTGACAATTGCATTTTATGTGAAAACAAAAACAGTTAGTTAAGAACTATATTTTTTGTTTCATAATAAGGTCTGAAATGTCATAAGCAAATGGAAAGGTATAATTAAAATAGAGATAAATATTAGAGGTAAAACTGCCCCACTTGGGGATCCATCCCATAAACAATCATCAAACACAGACTAGGCAGATGCCAACAAGAGCAGGCTGACAGGAGCCTGATATAGTTGTCTCCTGGGAGGCTCTGCCAGTGCCTGGCAAATACAGAAGTGGATGCTCACAGTCATTCATTGGACAAAGCGCAAGGTCTCCAATGAAGGAGGTAGAGAAGGTACTCAGGGAGTGGAAGGGATCTGAAACCCCATAGGAGGAATATCAAAGTGAACTAACCAGTACCCCCAGAGCTCCTTGGAAGTATACCACCATTCAAAGAAAACACATGGGAGAACTTGTGTCACTAGCTGTATATGTAGCTGAGGATGGCCTAGTCGGTCATCAATGGGAGGAGAGACTGTTGGTACTGTGAAGGCTCTATGTCCCAGTATAGAGAAATGCCAGGACCAGGAATGAGAATGGGTGGGTTGGGGAGGAGGGGCATGGGGGAGGGGATAGGGGATTTTTGGAGGGAAAACCAGGAAAGAGGATAACACAGGACTCCCAAGGAAGGAGCTAGAGAAGGTACCCAAGGAGCTGAATGGGTCTTCAACCCTATAGGTGGTAGAATAACATGAACTAACTAGTACCCCTAGAGTTCATGTCTCTAGCTGCATATACAGAAGAAGATGGGCTAGTTGGCCATCATTGGGAAGAGAGGCCCCTTGGTCATGCAGACTTTATATGCCCCAGTACAGGGGAACGCCGGGGCCAAGATGTGGGAGTGGGTGGGTAGGGGAGCAGGACAGGGATGAGGGAGGGTATAGAGAACTTTCTGGATAACATTTGAAATGTAAATGAAGAAAATATCTAATAAAATTTGAAAAAAATGCAAATAAAGAAAACATCTAATAAAAAAATAAAGGCAGGCTTGGGAATGAACATTAAAAAATAAATAAATAAGACATCCTAAATCTATAATGTCTAAGAAACATCAAGTACAAGCAAGGAAGGTTGGTAGGAGAAGGGAACCTTACTTGTATGGTTTAGGGGTATAAAATGGTTATAAGAAACAGATGGAGAGTGGGAACTGGTAGTGAGAGGACATGGGGAGTGGAATGGGCAAATTTAGGAAAAGGTGTAGGATGGAACAGGAAAGATGGCAAGGTGGCCATGATAATGACTGGAAATCTGCAACTGACAGGGATGGGGAGGTGTGGGACATCTCCAGGACAAGATGGAGGCCTGGGATAAGGATGGTGCCCCCAAATCAATGGGGGTGATCTTGTTGGTGACTCAGGACATGGGGGATATGGAACCTGAAGAGACACCTCCTGTAGTCAGACAGGAACCCTAGTGGAGCTATAGAGACACTCACCCACTCACTAAACTTTCAATCCAAAATTTATCTTCTCTACAAAAAAATGCAGTCATGGGAGTTGGAGCAGAGACTGAAGGAATGGTCAACCAACAACCAGCCCAACTTGAGACCCATTCACAGGCAAGCACCAATCCCTGACACTATTAATGATCATGTCATTATGCTTACAGAGAGAAGCCTGTCATAGCTGTACTCTTAGCGACTCAACCCGATCATTGAGGTCCAAGGGCAGGAAGTAAGCCTCCTAGCACATATGTAGCAGATATGAACCTATATCTTCATGTGAGTCGTGAACAGCTAGAATGCGGCTATACCAAAAGCTATTGCCTATACTTGGGATATGTTCTTCTAGCTGAGCTGCCATGTCTGGCCTCAGTGGGAGAGAAAGCATCTAGCCCTGTGGAAACTTGCAGTGCCATGGTTGGGGGATAACCAGGGTGGCCACATCAGCTCAGAGTAGAAGGGGATGGGGGATGCATGAAAGTAAGTGGGAGGAGTGACTAGGAAGTAGGCAGGGAGGAAGATGTAAAGTGGATAAGTTAAAAAAAAGTTACATCTAAGAAAGAAAGAATCATCAAGTGGAAATGCTGCAGAAAGAGTTCAATATTATGGAATAGCCATCTGCATATTAATGGCATTTAGGGCATAGCTAGTTGAAAACATATGAGAGACAGAACAATATCTCTGTGGAATTGATTATGAGTGAAATCAAGACCAAAAGTATATGACCTTGGTTGCTCCAATCTCAAAGTCAAGGTAAGCTAGACAAACCACATAACAGACTGGGGGTAGCTTTTACCTGTAGAGAAAATACAAGTGAAAGAAAATGTCACAGGAAAGCAAAGTAATTGAGAGCTGACCACCAGATTTTGCACTGTGGACATTATCCAATAAATTTCAAGAGCCAGTTCCATATAATGGGGTCTATAATGGGAATGACATAATTGGAGAATATATACACAAGTATATAAGAATTTATAGAACTTAATGCTAGAGTAAAAGTAATAATCTTAGAAATTCAAGCAACTCATCTGCCAGAGCAAGAAATATGGAAAGTGACCTGGTAAAAATTGTGATAGGCATATCAAGCAGTTAGAGTTGAAACTTAATAGTCAACTTGATGAGATTTAGAGTTGCCATGGAAATAAACCTCAGAACATGTCTATGAGGGACTTTGAGGATAATTAAGGTTGGAGAGCCATCATAATTGAGTATGGTACCATTTTATGAAAAAGGGTATGAGGTCTTGGGATGAATAAGAAGGAGACAGCAAGTTGAGCATCTCTGTTTACTTTTCCAACTTCCTGTCTATGGGGTACTTTGACCAGCTGCCTCCTCTTCCTGAGGCACACTTTGTAACTGTGGTCTTAAATCAACCCCCTTTCCCTTGCTTTAACAATTAGAGATATAATGAATGAAGAAGCAAATGAGAGCACAGGCAAGTAACTCACAGTATGAATTCATTCTAAGTGTGAAGTAGAAGCTCTTGGAGAGTTCATGTCCATGAATTTAAGCTGGGTTCAAAAGTGTACTTGGTATAACATTTTCTTCAGATATAGTATGTAATGCTGCAAGCATAGAACAGGTAGAGAAATACAATTAACTATTTTAATACTTCACCAGAAAAAAAGAAAGTTGCAGAGAGTCATCAGTGACTAGAAGATTAAAAGGAAAGTGACATTTGTGCCAATGATTTCACATATAAAACTATCCATAGAGATGGCTGTAGGTATTTAGAAAATCCATATGGACTTGCAGCATAGAATGCTTCCACTATGAGAAGAAGGAGAAAAGATAAGGACAAGCAAGATAAATGTAAATAGAAAACAATAAAGGGAAGGTGTTATGGTTTATATATACTCGACTCAGGGAGTGGCACTCTTAGAAGGTATAGCCTTGTTGGAGTAGGTGTGTCACAGTGGGCATGGGCTTTAAGACTCTCATTCTAGCTTCATGGAAGTCAGTCTTCCACTAGCAGCCTTCAGATGAAGATGTAGAACTCTCAGCTCTGCCTGAACCATGCCTGCTTGGATGCTTCCCTGCTCCCACCTTGATGATAATGGACTGAACCTCTGAACCTGTAAGCCAGTCTAATTAAATGTTGTCCTTTATAAGACTCGCTTTGGTCATGGTGTATTTTCACAGCAGTAAACCCTAAGACAGAAGGATTACCTGGAACTTTAACTATGTAGTCGCTGATTACATTTAATTTTTAGATATTTGTAAGATGAGCGCTCTCCATCTTGCTATTCCTTGTACTTTTTTAAAAATTAGTTTAGTTCCTTGACATTTTATACATGTATATATTGTATTTTAATTATTCTTATACTCTATACACTTTTATCTTTACATCTCTCTCAGTTCAACCTCTTCCTCCCTCCATTTCCCGTGTTCATGTCCTTTAGATTTGTGACTTACCCTCTTGAGTTTAGCCATGACCATGGGTTGAACTATTGAATGCAACCTTATGGGATCACCAGTGGGTCCACATCAGAAAATAATGACTCCCTATATCCCAGAATCCTTGTTAGTCAATAGTTCAGCTGGAATGAGTAGAGCACCACCTCCTCAACCCCCCAAATCCATAACTAACCATTTCCCGGTCAAGTCTTGTGTAAGCAGCCACAACTGCTGAGTGTGTAAGTTCAACCCGTGACAAGGCAGGAATGTGGCATTTCTCACCCTTCTCCATACATTCTAGTTCTTATGTTCGGTCCACCTCTTTTACTATGATGTTCCATGAGTCTTAGTAGAAATTGTATAAAATTCTTGTTTAGGATTGAATACTCAAACATCTTTTTTCGCCTCAGAACCTTGACCTATTTATGAATCATTTTGTAGTTCGAACATCTCATTTTCAAGTGGTGAATTAAGCTTTACATACATCTATTTAACATATGAGAACTGGGTTCTCATATAAGATGTGCAGGAGACAAAAATCAGTCCAAGTCTATTTCTAAACTTTAAAGACAGAATAACCATAAAGAACTGCTCAGCAATCATTGGGTACAATATATGCTCTATGGAATTATGACAAAAAAAAAAAAAAAAACTATCTTCAATTGGTTTAACAAGAGTATTGGCAGCCCTTCCGGTCCACACCGCTCCGCTCCAGCTGGCACAAGGCCTGGGTGCTGCGCACCCACCCAGGTTCCCAGCGGGACTCTCCTAGTGATCTCGGGACCACTGGTAAGAGGAAAGCACATCTGTTCCAGTCCAATCTCGTGGGACCTGAGTCTGCAGCTGGGAGATAGACAGGCGGGCAGTGGACCCCTTCCCTTCCGGTCCACACCGCTCCACTCCAGCGGGCTCAAGGCCTGGGTGCTGCGCACCCACCCAGGTTCCCAGCGGGACTCTCCTAGTGATCTCGGGACCACTGGTAAGAGGAACGCACATCTGTTCCAGTCCAATCTCCTGGGATCTGAGTCTGCAGCCTGGAGATAGACAGGCGGGCAGTGGACCCCTTCCCTTCCGGTCCACACTGCTCTGCTCCAGCTGGCGCAAGGCCTGGGTGCCGTGCACCCACCCAGGTTTCCAGTGGGACTCTCCTAGCGATCTGGGGACCACTGGTGAGCAGCTGAAGTCAGCATCTGTTCCGGCCCAATCGCGAGCTACCTGAGACACCAGCGGAGATTGATAAAGGCCCAGGACAAGACAGACACTCCCTTCTGGTCTGCACCAACACCAGGTCTCCTTGGACAGGGATGGCAGGAGGTAAGCGTAAGAACAGAAGCAACAGAACCCAAGGGTACTTGGCATCACCAGATCCAAACTCACCCACCACTTCAAGTCCTAGATACAACAGCACACCAGAAAAACAGGACATGGATATAAAGTCACTCGCCATGATGATGATGGAGGACTATAAGAAGGAAATGCAGGAAAACACAGTTAAACAACTAGAAGCAGTTATAGAGGAAAAATTTAGAGAGTTACAGGAAAACAATACCAAACAGGTGATGGAAACGAACAAAGCCATCCAGGATCTAAAAATTGAAGTAGAATCAATTAAGAAAAACCAAAAGGAGATAACCCTGGAGATAGAAACCATAGGAAAAAAATCAGGAACCATAGATATTAGCATCAGCAACAGAATAAAAGAGATGGAAGAGAGAATCTCAGGCACAGAAGATTCTATAGGGAGCATAGACAAGACAATCAAAGAAAATGCTAAATGCAAAAAGATTCTAACACAAAATATCCAGGAAATCCAGGACACAATGAGAAGACCAAACTTAAGGATAATAGGAGTAGATGAGAAGGAAGACTATCAAACTAAAGGGCCAGCAAATATC
>LR751060.1:103495-105995 GCA_902729485.2 Mus minutoides
GGAGCTAGAGAAAGTACCCAAGGAGCTGAAGGAGTCTTCAACCCTATAGGTGGAAGAATAACCATGAACTAACTAGTACCCCCTGAGCTCATGTCTCTAGCTGCATATATAGAAGAGGATGGCCTAGTTGGCCATCATTGGGAAGAGAGGCCCCTTGGTCATGCAGACTTTATATGCCCCAATACAGGGGAATGCCAGGGGAGCGGGTGGGTAGGGGAGCAGGGCCAGGAGGGGGGGAGGATATAGGGAACTTTCTGGATAACACTTGAAATGTAAATGAAGAAAATATCTAATAAGAGGTGGGAAAAAAAAGAAATGTTACATTTATTTAAACAGGATATTTTTAATACTCAGAGAATTTTATACAATGCATCCTCCCTGCCCAGTATAAATGATACCCCACCATGTGTTGTTAACACACAACTGGACAGCTGTATTCTGTGACCCTGATGTATCCACAAGCAAGGCTGATAAATAATCTTCACATTTAAGTTTTATTACAGACTATTAAACTGCTTTCTAGTTTCATGTTCGTTCCCATTCCCTCATGTATTATCAGTATTTAATCTTCTCTGTTTGAGGTATGGTAATCATATGTCCTTATTCTAGCTGTTTCTTTCCTGTATGAAGTTAGCCATTATTTATGAATACAGGAGTTTACCTACAATATTGACATAATGTATCATTTTAATATTAGAGTTAAAAAATCTAGTCCACACGCTTTTCTTACTGAAATAGCTACTGAATGTATGTGTTTATGTGTGTGTGTGCATGCATATGTTTGATAATAATCTCTTTCAGTGATCTCAATTTTAACTGTTGTTGAGTTTTTGCCCACATTATAGCCATTTCTATGGAAAACCCTGCCTCAATTCTCTAAATTGTACATATATTTGCAGTTTTCTAAATCACACCTCCCATTTGCTGCCCCTGTACTGTGTTACTGTCTTCTGTATCAATAGCTGTTGAGACGGAGCAAGCAGCAAGAGTTCTATATATTTGACAGACATATAGACCAGTTCCTACCTTGTTTAATAAGACAAAATTCTAAACAAGTATGAAAACTGAGGGTTAGTTTAAAATTTAAAGTCTAATTCTCTTACTATGCATTGCTTCCCAATTTTACATCATGATAGCAACTTAGAATCTTATAATTAGCCTTGGTAGTGACAGTCATACCTTAAAAATCATAAAATACCACAAACTGGGCTTTTTGTTCATGTTTATTTTCAAAGGTTGTAATGCTAATTTAGTGTGTATTGGCATATTAATAGGTCAAGTTATAAAGGATGATGATAAAAACTTCCATTGGTCTCTTAGGAAGTGGAGACCACTGGCTACTAACAAAGCAGGATTAAAAGTACCTAGGCTTGGTACAAGTTAGAAGACACAGCTGAGCCCAAGGCCTCACACATGTGAAACCCACATTTTGTTACTGAGTCTCCAGTGTGCAACAAACACATATGACTAGTTATGTGTTTACTAGTTATGACATATATATATATATATATATATATATATATATATATATATATATATATATATATATATATATATATATTACTAGTTATGACACATATAATTACCTCCAGAAATGAAGAAAAGTAAGTTCTGACTTGAATTTCTTGGACCCAGAGTGTGGAATGGAGTAAAGTTTGTTGAAAGGGAGCAAGTAGAAAGTAGTGCTGTATGATTAATGTAACCGCTGGGCAGCAGGGATGCTGTTGTGGAGCAAGAAGTGTTGACAAAGAAGCATTCTACACATATGTAGAAAGTTTCAGAACAAAACTGCAAGTGTATGGGAATTTCTTATTAACATAATAGCGTTTCTGCATTCAGGTATGATGGTATGTAATCCACTCAAGTTATCTTAGACATATCATTAGTAATAGAGAAGGCTAAGGCAGGAGTTGAGGTAGGAAACTAAACTAACAATGTGGTTGGAGGAGATGGCTACCTTGAGTTTATTGACTATTGAAGTACTTGTGTCCAAGAGTAATTTTCAGGGCAGGGGAGGTGCCACAGGGAAATAAAATGTTTGTGTGGTATAGACATGTCTCAGGCTTACTCTGTGGTAATACACACAAAACAAAACAATCTCCAAACTTTTGTGTAAGTCCCTTGCAATGTGTTTAGGTTTTATTGTAGTGTAGGCTGCTTTGAGTATAACAGGGCATTAAAATATAGAAGAAAAGAATAGAGTGAACTTTTTAATGTTTTTTTTTTCAGATAAACCTAGTTTAACATTCTATAGAATTTTCAATAAAACCATTGAATAATTGTGTTAATGAGTTGAATACAGTTGCAGAAATTGCTTTCTAGTGGTCTGATTCCTCAGTACTTGGGCATTATTCCTCAGTACAGAACATTATGTCTGTCTTTTCAAAGTTAAAAAGCAGCTGAGGCAAGACTGCATTGTTTTCTCGAGTTCAGCTATATTTTCAACTCCTGGTATTACCTTGTACTTTTATGGAATCTAACTTCTGTCAGTCCCCTTACT
>LR751060.1:110995-148072 GCA_902729485.2 Mus minutoides
ATTTGGTGTGTGTGTGTGTGTGTGTGTGTGTGTGTGTGTGTGTGTGTATTTGGATGTTTATGCTAATGTTTTCTTATGGATGTGTGTGGTAAATTTTGGGAGCACATGAGCAATGGCAAGCTTGTATGTGTGGAGGTGGGCCAGGACATGACTTTCTTAACTACATACTTTTTCACCTGCTTCCCAGATCCAGAAATAAAAACTCTGAGACTTAATTATATGTGAATAAATGCCTAGTCCATAAGCTTGTTCAATAACTAGCTTGTAAGTTAATTAGCCCATTTATTCTATTCTAAGTGCCACATGGCTAGTTAAGTCTAATCAGGTTCATGCATCTGTCTCGTCAGTGTTTGGGGCAAATCTCTTTCTGCTCCCTACTCTACTCCAAAGATCTTCTCTCCTTACCAGATCTCCCACCTCTTACTTCCTGGCTCACCTCATTGGCCAGTCAGCTTTTTATTGATAGGTGTGACAGGTGATACTTCCATAAAATACACAAAAGATTCTCTCTACAGACTGTGTGTGTGTGTGTGTGTGTGTGTGTGTGTGTGTGTGCCATAAATGATTGTGGATGTAATCAGATGTAATACTGTTCAGATGATAAAAAAAAAAAAAATCAGGTTGTCAGTCTCACTGATAGGTAAGTACCTTCATTAGGTAAGTCATCTAGTTGGGCCCAGTTCCCATACATTTTTAAAGTAAGTGTTAAATGAGTAACTGATATCAAGTTTCACATTTGCTGATTTCATAATTTATAGTGAGCATATTTTATAATATAACAAATACTTGTATATAAAGAGAATTATATAAAAATAACCAGGTAATGCTTGCATTTTAAGATTATACATATAGCAAATCTAGTACAGAAATATTACTATCCAAGTACAGATGTTTACAACCAAAGGTGATTAAATTTTTAAATTAATTCTTTAATTTATGCTTATTTCCTAAATTGATTGTTTTTGTCATTAAATGGGGTTATTATTACTCTTTCTTAATACCTATTTGAGAAGATACAGAATATTGAGTGTCCTGGTAAGAACTGCTATTGCTTTGTTTTTTAAAAAATCATGAACAAAGCAACTTGGGAAGGAAAAGGTTTATTTGTCTTAAAACTCCACAACTTAGTATATTACTAAAAGAAGTCAGGCTAGGATCTCAAACAGGGTAGGACTCTGGAGTCCGGAGCTAGTGCAGAGGTCTACTGTTCTTACTGGGTGCTTCTCCTGACTTTCCTAGCCTGCTTTCTTCTAGAACTCAGGACCAGGGGTGGCACCACCCACAGTAGGCTGGGCTCTCCCTCGTCAATCATTAGGTAAGAAAATGCCGAACAAAATTGCCTGCAGCACAGTATTATTGAGGCATTTTCTTAATTGAAGTTTCCTCCTCAGATGACTTTAGTTTGTATCAATTGTACAGAAAATTATACAGCATACTGACAAACTATGCTATGTAACAACAACAACAACAACAAAAAAAAAATCAACTTGAGGGTCTGGAGAGATATCTCAGTGGTTAAGAGTTCTTTCCAATCCCAAATGGACCAAGTACAATTCCTATTATCTTTGTCATTTCTGTGTGCTGCATGTAATTTTATTCCTTGAGAATCTGACATGCTTTCATTGCCTTGAAGACACCTAAAAGCAAATGTGCACATTCATTCATAGAAACACAGACTTACATAAAAATTAAATATTCTAAATGTCATTTGAAAGTATTATACTAAATATTTTAGTATCACTATGTTAATTTCTCAAACATATAATGAATGCCTATATAAACTATAAGTGCAACATTGATTTCATATATTCTTTTAACAAGGAAATAGAATTTATCTTAGTGCTAAATGTTCTCTTGTAGATAAAGGAAGCTTCAAAAGAAAAAGTTATAATCTGATATTAAAATTTATTAACAAAGTTTTCCAATTCTATGTTTATGATAACCATATGAAACCAGTCTTAATTCTATGCAAACACCTCTGCTTCTCTGCTTCGTGCTAGTGTGAAACACAGACTGGCACTACCTCTTCCAGTCTGAAATCCTCTGAAGAGTCCTGTAGAGGTCTGTGATATCACATGTCAAAGACAGGTTATGACCTTCAGGTTTGACAAATATGTATGAGACCCATTTGTTTTTAGAGACGTGTGTGTGTGTGTGTGTGTGTGTGTGTGTGTGTGTGTGTGTGTGTGTGGTGTGTGTGTGTGTGTGTGTGTGTGTGTGTGTGTGTGTGTGTGGTGTGTGTGTGTGTGTGTGTGTGTGTGTGTGTGTGAACTCCTTGCTGTTGTTTTGATTTCAGGATTGTGCTGATTGATTGCTATGCTGCCTTGGTTGGGCCATGAGACCATGCCATTTGTTTGAACCCTTTTCTGACTGCTTTTGTGAGGACACTTTTAGATGAGCTCAGTATCAGACTGATGAAAGTGGATTGTCTTCCATGATAGTAGTAGACACATCTATCTAACCAGCCTGAGCAGAACAGAATGATTAGTCTTCTTTCAGGTGAAAGTCCACACCTCCAGGCCTCACTACTCTCACCCACAACACTTTTCTTTTTCTTTCTCTTTCTTTTTCTTTTTCAACGTCTTCAGATTTGAAAGGAAGCCCTATTTATTTTTAATCTTGGTGTCCAGAAAAGAACCAAAACTACTAAATATTTGGATCTTAGGTATAGGATCTTGGCTGGAAAAAGATCATGAGCTTCCTGGCTTTGGGTTTGTAGACTGCAGATCATGAGACCTCTCAAATGTGAGACAGTTCCTTATATGAAATTTCTCCATATGTATGAATAAATACAGAACTCTAATTTTTCTGCTCTTATGGTATTTTTAATTCCTTTCTAGTTTCTTACTCATCTTATGTATCATCTGAACAACTTCCATTGTTCATTATATCTCTTCATGGTAGACATCCTTAAGCCTTTTCTATGCTTCAAAATTTTCCATGGCTTCTCATCCATTTCAGGATAAAACACTGTTGCTAACACTAATCATCCCAATGATTCAAACCAGATGTGCTGAGGGCAGGGTCTTTGAAAAGAGCCTAAATACAATTGGTTTTCTGAACCAGATATCCTTGGACCCTTCTCCCATTCTTCCTGAGGTGCCCTTTCTCCTATAGTGCCCCATTGACCTTCCTCTATACTAATCTAACTCCTACTCTTGATTCATGCTGCATTTTCTCATGGAAATGTTTTTTTCTTTCTTCCCATTTCTCCTGTGTAATATCTTTCTATAGAACATAAGGCTCTGAGAGTTGATTTTCACATTTATATCTTCAGGAAAAATCCTCTAGGCAAGTAATTTCATCAAATAATTTCACTGATGGCAAACACAGAACATACAGTGGTCATTCTCCAAAGATCTGTTCATTATGTGAGTGAACAATCATTGCCTATATTAAATAGCATCACCTTTCTAAACAAATGCTTTAATGCTTAACATAAAAAAGTCATTCAGGAATTAATTTAATTCTGAATTAAAGTATCTACTTCGGAATTTATATTCACTGTTGTGGTTTGCATATACTAAGCCCAGGGTGTGGCCTTATTGGAGGAAGTATGTCACTATAGGGGTGAACTTTGAGATTCCTATGCTCAAGCTCTGCCCCATGTTGAAGAGAGCTTGCTTCTGATTGCCTACAGAAAGTAGTCCTCTTTTGTTGTCTGTGGATCAAGAGGTCTTGGCTTTCCCAGCACCATATATGCCAGCACGCTGCCGTGCTTCACACCATGATGATAACGCACTGTGCTTTGGAAACTGTAAGCAAGCCCCAATTAAAGGTTTGTCCTTAAAAGGGTTGTTGCCTTGGTCACAGTGTCCCTTTGCAAAATGAAACCCTAACTAAAACATTCACCATTCTGAATCTATTCTGTTCTATGCTTCAGCAACTCATGGTTGTATACTCTTGCTTTCTGGCTTCAGATTTATTTCAATTAATAGTGGGTAAAAATAAATGATTGGAAGCTAGAAGTGAATGAGATTGGAGTCTTATCCATGGCACTGATTTTTTTTTTTTAATCAAGCTTTGGGTTGTCAGGTAAATGCTTTCTCCTTCAAACACTCTCTGTGGATCTTTTCAAAAGTCTGACATTTATTGCTCTTGCCTTTAGGGACAAAAGTGGCAACAGCTCCTCAATACTACCCTGAGGACACTTAATCTCCTATTTCTGGCTTTATTTAAGTTTGGCCACACTTTCTTTTTTTTTCCAACTTTTATTAGATATTTTCTTCATTTACATTTCAAGTGTTATCCAGAAAGTTCCCTATACCCTCCCCCCTCCCAGCCCTGCTCCCCTACCCACCCACTCCCACATCCTGGCCCTGGCATTCCCCTGTACTGGGGCATATAAAGTCTGCATGACCAAGGGGCCTCTCTTCCCAATGATGGCCAACTAAGCCAGCCTCTTCTATATATGCAGCTAGAGACATGGGCTCAGGGGGTACTAGTTAGTTCATGTTATTCTTCCACCTATAGGGTTGAAGACTCCTTCAGCTCCTTGGGTACTTTCTCTAGCTCCTTCCTTGGGAACCCTGTGTTCCATCTAATAGCTGACTGTGAGCATCCACCTCCATGTTTGCCAGGCACTGGTATAGTCTCCCATGAGACAGCTATATCAGGGCCCTTTCAGCACTATCTTGCTGGCATATGCTATAGTGTCTATGTTTGGTGGCTGATTGTTGGATGGATCCCTGGCAGCCACAGTCATTGGGTCCATCCTTTGGATTCAGCTTCACACATGATCTCTGTAACTCCTTCAATATGTGCTTTGTTCTTAATTCTAGGTAGGGATGACGTGTCCACATTTTGATCTTCCTTCTTCTTGAGTTTCATGTGTTTAGCAAATTGTATCTTGGGTAGTCTAGGTTTCTGGGCTAATATCCACATATCAGTGAGTACATGATATGTGAGTTCTTTTGTGATTGGGTTACCTCACTCAGGATGATGGCCTCCAGATCCATCCATTTGCCTAGGAATTTCATATATTTATTGTTTTTAATAGCTGAGTAGTACTCCATTGTGTCAATATACCACATTTTCTGGATCCATTCCTCTGTTGAGGGACATCTGGGTTCTTTCCAGCTTCTGGCTATTATGAATAAGGCTGCTATGAACATAGTGGAACATGTGTCCTTATTACCAGATGGAATATCTTCTGGATATATGCCCAGTAGAGGTATCTTTTTAATACCTTTTCCTTTAAAATAATTCTTACACAATATATTCTGATCCAGGTTCCCCTCTCAATCCCTCTCAATTTACCCTAGATCCTCTCTACATAATTTTTTCTTTCTTTCTTTCTTTCTTTCTTTCTTTCTTTCTTTCTTTCTTTCTTCTCTTTTTTTTTTTTTTTTTTTTTTTTTTTTTTTTTTTTTTTTTTTTTTTTTTTTTTTTTTTTTTTTTTTTTTTTTTTTTTTTTTTTTTTTTTTTTTTTTTTTTTTTTTTTTTTTTTTTTTTTTTTGATTTTGGTTTTTCAAGACAGGGTTTCTCTGTATAGCCCTGGCTGTCCTGGAACTGACTTTGTAGACCAGGTTGGCCTCGAACTCAGAAATCTGCCTGCCTCTTCTACATAATGATCATATTTCTATTGGTACCCTAGGGAACAAGAAAAGATTTTCTCCAACTCTATATCTGACACAGGGATAATATTCAAAATACATGAACAAGTCTAGGAACTAGACATCAACACACCAAATAATACAATTTAAAATGGTATACAGCTCTAAACAGAGAATTCTCAACAGAGGAATCTCAATGGCTTAGAATCCCTTCAATCAATGTTCAATATCCTTGCTCATCAGGTAAATACAAATCAAAATTATTTTGAGATTCCATCTTATAACTGTCAAAATGGCTAAGATCAAAAATGCAACCAGCAGCTCAAGCTGGTGAGGATGTGGAGCAAAGGAAACATTTCTTTCTTGCTGATGGGAGTGCAAACATATAGCTACTATGCGAATCAATATGGATCTTCCTCCAAAAATTTGGAATTAAATTATCTTATGACCCAGCTATACCACTCTTGGGCATATACCCAAAGGACATCCTAAACTACCATAAGGACACCTGCTCAACTATGTTCATAGTAGCTTAATTCATAATAACCAGCAGTTGGAGTCAGCCTAATGTCTCTCAACTGAAAAATGGATAAATAAAGTGTGGTACATTTACAAATGTTATATTACTCACCTGTTAAAAAGAATGACATGAAATTTGCAGGCAACTGAATGGAACTAGAAATAATCCGCCTGAGTAGGTATTCCAGACCCAGAGAGACAAATACGGTATGTACTCACTTATAAGTGGAAATTAGATTATAAGTAATGAATAATCATCCTACAATTATTATACTGAGAGAGGCTAAGTAACAAGGAGGGCTCAACCAGAGACACATGGATCTCCCTGGGAAGGGGAAATAGAATAGATTTTGTGAGTGGACTGGGGACAGCTGGGGGATGGGAACAAGGTGAAAGGGGTGGAGTAGAGGAGAGAGTAGTGGATACATGACTGGAACTGGGGGACATTTGCAAGGACTGTAGAAACCTAATTCAGTGGAAACTTTCTGAAAAACCTGAGTGATCCTTGTAAAGTCTCCTAGTAATTAGTGATACAATGTCCCAATCAGCCATCTTCTCTAGCCAGGCAAAGATTCCAGCAGTGAGACTGGGTCACCAGCCAAGCCATAAAACCTTCTACCTACAATCTGTCCTGGGGTAATGGTCATTCAGAACTTGGGGAGTGGCCAACCAGTGACTGGTGCAACGTGAGATGACACATGACACCATATAGATGGCCAGAGACCAGAAGCTTGGCAGTTCAGAGACCCAGGATAGAACCAAATCAACTGTCAAAAACAAAAACAAGGCAAAAGAAAACAAGAAAAACCCTCAATGAATTGATACCTAATGATATTCTGCTGTACTCATAGATTGGTACATAACCCATAGTCATCAGAGAGGCATTGTCCAGCAATTGGTGGGAGCAAATGCAGAGACCACAACCAAACACTAGGTGAATAATAGGAGGAAGGATTCTGAAAACCAGGGAGATAGAGGATTTTATAACAACATGGCCCACAGAATCAAATAAGGATTGCTCTTAGGTGATCATGGAGACTGAAGTGATACTGACCCTTAATGGGTCCCAGGTAGGTCCTCTGCATATATGTTATAGGTGTAGAGCTTGATGCTCTTTTGGGACCCCTAACAGTGGGAGTGGAGGTTATCTCTGATGCTTTTGCCTGCATTAGGGCTCCTTTCTTCATGCTCATTTGCCTCGTCTATTCTTGATTTGAGGGTTTCTGCCTTACTTATTGTAATTTTTTATGCCATATTTAGTTGATATTCCTGGGAAGCTGGCTGTTTTGTTGTTTTGGTTGAGTTGTTGTTACTGTTTGTTTGTTTTGAGTTTTTGTTGTTTTTAGGTTTTTTGTTTAGTTTTGTGTGTTTTGGGGAGGAAAACAGAAGGAGTTGGTTCATTGGATCTTGGGGAAAGAGAAAGTGGATCTTGAGGGGAGGGGACAGAAAGAAATGGAGGTAAGAAAAACTATGATCAGGATGTGACTTATATAAAGAATAAAAATTTAAACATATTAAAATAAAGACAATACAGGAGATGCCTGCTAGTACTATAGTGAATGCTCTGAAATTTTCTCTCATACCTTTGCTTTTATATTACAAATCCAACCTTATATTACAATAATGACACAATTTAGTATTAGGCTAGGATTAATCAAATGCATGGGCCATGCTAGTAATGTTTTTTTATTTGTTTCTTTGTTTTGTTTTCTTTTTTGTTTGTTTTCTGTTTTTAGAAATGAGCTGTTTTATTACTTAGAGTTTCACAAAATGAAAATATCTCAAAAAGGAATCTAGGCTAACAACCTCCACCTACAGAATTGGGGGAAGACAGGGCAATATAAGTTTTTGTTTTTGTTTTTGTTTTTGTTTTTCCCAAGATGAGTGGGAAGGTATAAACAGAACCAATCTAAAAATGGCTGCTATTACTCAAGCCTGAAAGGGGTCTTAGGAGCCCCAGTGATCCCTTCTAAAAAGTTTAACAGGGGCATCTTAGCAGAGCTCCTAAACAGGCACTAGACAGTTCAGGATTTTTTTCTTCTGGTTGTTTTCTTTCCACACAAACGGGGGCAGGATGGACAAGGTTGCTCTGGGAAGAGCCCTCCTAGCACCACTGCCCTGTGCTCTGATCCCTGGGGACGTTATAGTTAATATATTTTATATAAATACACAGAGGAATAGAAAATATAAAATCTGAGAAATTGAGGGAAAGTGAGGAACTTGGGGAGAAGATGGAGCTGCAGACCTTGCTCAGGCCAACTTGACCTCTTCTTTGACCTGTTTGGCTTCTGTCTTCTCCTCCTTGGTTTTCTCCTCTTCTGTGACTTATTTTTTCTCTTCAGGATCTTTTTCTTTCTCATCCTCTGTTTTAACTCTTTTGGCTTTTTTGAAGTTAGAAGAGTTCTTGCAACCACATTCTCCCTCCTCATCTGAATCTGAGAACTCTTCCTCACAGGCAATGCGTTTGTCAGAGGAGCAGATGGAGATGCGTTTCTCAGGGTCTTCCTCATCCTCATCACCACTCTCTTCTGGGATGGCATTCTCGGGTATGGCCTGCATCTGAACCCCAGGGGCATGGGGCAGCATTCTCAAATTCTCAAAGAGCCGCTGCTTGATCTTTTCCAGGTATTCGTTAGTGTTCTGGTTAGTCATATTGGAAGGGCTGATGTGAAGCTTGAAGTCTGGTGCAAAGTATTCAAAGTAGTCATTGTACGGCAGCTCATTAGGGATCTCTGTCCAGGGCCACAGCTGTTTCGTAAGTCCAGCACCAAGCGACATTCTGGATGGTGTAGCCAACTCCTCCCAGCTTCAGCATGAGCAAGTTGAAACTCTTCACAAACTCCACACACTTGTCGTGCCCTTTGATGGTCAGATTGAAGCAACCTAACCGATCCCCAGACAGGGAATCTGAGCCACACTGTAAGACCACTGCACTAGGCTGGAACATCTCCATTACTTTGGACACGACTGGCTTGAAGATGGCTTCATAGGACTCATCTTCAATGCAGTCAAACAGTGGGTAGTTCACAGCGTAGTACTTGCCTTTGCCAGCCCCAATGTCCCGTAGGTCCCAAGTTCCTGGGAAGTACTCTCTGTATTTATGAAAGGACACAGTCATGACCCGGTCTGTAGTATAGAAGGCCTCTTCCACGCCATCTCCATGGTGAAAGTCAATGTCAATATACAGCACCCTTTGGTGCAGTTCCAGGATGGCCAAGACGATACCATTGATGTTAACAGAAACCAAATGCTTCAGACTTCTTTGCATGGTGCATGCCCCCAGCCCAGTTTACAGCTACGTCCCTCTGCTACTTATTAAGCTTCACAGCACTTGCGACAGAGCCTCCCATGGACAACTGACAGAACTCAAACAAGCCATCAAATACCGGACAGTCCTCACCAACGTTGAATCTCTGCATCTGCTTGCTGTATTCAGACATTATCTGGGCGAATAGAATGCAAGATTTTAATGTAGTCATCACTGTGGTACTTGGTCATCTCCTCAGCATTGGCTTTGTGAGGACGATAGATTTCCATTTTTCGGTAGAGAGCATAGTTGAGCAGCAAATTGTGAGTCATGAGGATTCGGTGAGGTTTCATGGGGTGCACTTGTCCATAATTGTAGTTTCTAAAATCCTCGTCGTAGTAGTAACAGACTTTCCTCTTGGTGCCCTGAGTCTGTGCCATCTTGCTCACTGCCCAGCCCCTCCCGTCAGTCTCATGCTAGTAATGTTATAGTAGGCAAAAATACCATGAAACACCTAGCATTATTTTATGATGATTAAAAGCATCTTTCATCTTTAAAATGCTTTTCAGTTTAAAAGAGAGATTAATTTTAAATGGGGATAGAAACTGCCAATCATATGTGAGAACCTGAGGTCAGTTAGGGCATTGAAGGTAAAAAGAGCAATTAAATTTGTTATCTCATAAAAATCTTTCTAGAAAACAATAGAAACATGGAAAAATTTGGAATGCCTCATTGAGTTTGTTACTTTGAGAGTTAAGATTACATTTTCTTCAAAAATAATTTATGATTTAGTAAATGCTAGTATGAAAAAAGAATAATATCTCAATTAACCATGGAGCATGTATGCTAGATGGTCTTTCTCTTTTAAGTGAAATTTACTCTTTGACATTTTATCTTCAAGACGTTCTTGATAGGATTAGAAGCAAATATATCTCACTACTCATAGTGAGTTCCTGTGATCCAAAAGTCTAGCCAACTCTCTTTAGAAATAGGTTGTTTTTATCAAAATCTTCACTTTCCAGATAAAGAAAAATAAAATGTTATATATCTGTATGAGAAAAAAAATCTCTTTAGCTGTAAAACATGGTTCTTCTTTCTACAAGTTGTAAAAGAACTTAGCACATTTGACATATTTTCAACACAGTTTTATTCAAATTGTTGCATCCTTGTATATAGTCACTATGATACTGTATATATCATATACATGGACTATTCCAGATAGTAATATATTGGACCTGAGAACCATAAATATGGTATTTGCAATGTTTACTAGATGTAGCTTCATGACTTAAGACAGCAACCATAGGCAATGAACGAGAAAAGTTGTGACTGTTTAACAAACCATTATTTATAAATACATAGAGTAGTTGTATTTAATTTCATGAACCAACACTTTTAGACTCAGATAAAAATGATAGTTCTGTCTGTCCTTGGATACCAAATGCATTCTCCTTTACTTACCGGATTCTGGACAGAAATGTTTCCTTTTCTGGGTAAACTTCTTAAGGAAGTATACTAATGGAACTTACTGGTTGATGGTGAGACTCATGACTCACACTGCAGCTCAATAGCATATGAAGTTAGTGAAGCAGTGGCAGAAATCTTTAGTCACTTATTTTTATTGTTTTACATTCAAATAGGTGTATATATTTTATTTAGTAGTATTTCACTGATAACATTGTTCTGTGGTGTAAGAAATATGTACGATTCAAGTGGTTCCTCTGCAGGCCAGAAAATAAAGTTTAAATGAAGCTATACATTGTAATACATGGTATCCCATTATATAAAGTTATTGCTACATAATAAAACACAATAGACTGATATTTCATATGTGATGTAAATGCATATGTAAATTGTAGAACAGACAAATTGAGAAAACACCTTTGAAAAACAGGCAGGCTTTAATCCCAGCACTTGGGAGGCAGAGGCAGGTGGGTTTCTGAGTTCGAGGCCAGTGTGCTCTACAGAGTGAGTTCTAGGACAGCCAGAGCTATACAGAGAAACCCTGTCTCAAAAAACCAACCACCCAAACAAAAGCAAACAAACAAGCAAACAAAAAACAGGTAGGATACATTTCCAGTGAGGATATGATAATTCAGAAATGCTACCACCTTTCAGCTAAATATTATTTTTAGGGATCACACTGCAACATGAAAGTATGAAGGAAAATGGTTAGTGGGTTAATTAAGGAGAAAAAAAATACATTAATATTACTCCACATGGAATATTGCAGCATATATGAGACAAACTTTAAAATTACACCAGATAAATCTGTGTTGATTTTCTACTATTCCTAACATTGAAAATGCATTTTAACTAACAAATACCACCTGAAAAGTTTTCATCTTTAAAAACTCAAGTGTCTTTTCTTTGTAAATTCATCCTTTTCTATGCATTGTTCCAAATTCTCCCCATGGAACACATTATATCTAAAATGAAATGTATGCTTTTCTCCTAAATTAGCCTTGTATAAAACTTATAAATAAGCAAGCTTAGATAATTATAGAGATAATAAGATAACATATGATTGTATCACAAAAGGATAAGTTAACAAACATGTTAGGGTTGCAATTGTTACAAACACTAGCTGTGAAAAAATATTTACTATTTGGGACATAATATTGAAGAAAATGTCTTAACTGTGGTAGCTGGTACTCAATCAAAACAAAGATTTCCTTTTTCATACCTTAATGTTTTACAAGGTGTTTATAATACAAGAATGTTTTTTAATGTAAGATGCTTACTGTGAAAAATTAGAAATACCTAGAATTTTCAGTGTGATGCATAGCAAAATAAGGACAGTAATTTTAGTAGAAAGTTGTACAATTTTTGTAAAAATTTAAGTAACCAGAACTTTATAAGAGAATGATATTAAGGCTGTTTTGGTGGATATCTTCATTTGCAATTCTTTTTCTTCAACACTTCCTACATAATTTGAGAGGAGTTAATACCTGCCTAATTGTTCATCTGTGCATTTGCCTAGCAGCAGTTTATTCAAGCCTTTTCTCCAAATATTATGAGTATATAATGCATGTGTTTTGGAATAAACAGGCATAGTAAATATGTCAAAAAGTACCTGATACTTTCTCCAGAATCAATGCCTTGAGTGCTTTGTTAGGTCTTTGATTGTAAAATTTAGTTACCTGCTAAGTAGTATGTTAAAATAATACCATCACCACACCTGTAAATTCATTATCAATTTATACATGAAAACTATTAAGGAATTTCCTAATTTTAAAGCCCTAAATACTTAAATGAAATTGGTGCTTGGATATGCACATTTGATTTTTCTCATTTTCTCATTTTATTTAATATTCCATTTTTAAATGTTTCTGTTTTAATAATAATTAAGTGTATTTCTTTTTAAAAGGGACATAACCTAGCCATTCAAATGCTACCACTTCAAATTTCATTTTGTTTGAAACAATAATTTATTATTCAAAATAATAGTTGATATGTACAGCTTTTGTATTTCAAAATATTAACCTTTCACTGAATTGATTCAGAGCATATAATATGACTTTGAAGTATTTTGAAAACCTGGATATAGAAAATCAATTGAATTATTTTTGTTGTTTGGTAATGTTGCTTCATTTTTCAAAGACCAAGATTATCCTGTGAACCCTGCCAATGAATAGAGTTAGTGGAAACTACAAGCCTCACAGAGGAATCATTAATAAGAAAGAATCAAAAACAAAGGAAAGTAAGTGGGTTAATTATGGCAAATAAGATTTAAACATCTGTTTAGGCTACCAGGGGAATACAAAGGGGAATTTCAGAGAAATTAATTTCTGAAACTACATTAATAAACCTGCATAAAGACACAATTCTGTTTCAGAGCATGATAAGAATTTGTTATATATTATATTTATTTAAATATAGACACAGAGATGGGTAATAAATAGTTCATAGCTTTTTTTTGTTAAAGATGGAGTACAGTAGCTTATCTAAGCCCTTGTCCCATAACAGATGTAGGATCCAGTCAGACATATATCATTATTACTCCTAGAAGCACAAATACACTAGATTGTTCTAATTATTAAACACAAAATAGGTCCTTTAAGTACAACAATTCTCTATTTATAATTTGTATATCATGTGATATTTTTCTTCCTTTTATATTTAAACTTTAAGAAATATCTGTAGTCATAGTGTCAAATTTAGACACTTTTAGCCTTCACAATTTCTACTTCTTAGTTCTTTTTTGTGCTCAGTTATTAGTGATTTTCTTTTCAGTGTTCTGTGGATATATTATTACTTCATGGATATTGACTTGATCTATTTATATTTATTTGTTATGCAGTAAACTATAGCAAGTCTTTAATTACTTTACCAATCCTATACTTCCTAAGATGTTTATTCTTTTTTTTTTTTTTCTTTTGAATCCTTTGATAGTCTTCCATGTTAACAAAATGAGATTGGGTTTCTCTATATAGTGTAGAAAGCCTTCATGACCTCATTTATTTTTGGCTTCCTCTTGTTCCTTCATATCTAAACTGTTATGAGCCAATTCACTCTAAGACCTTTTAGTTTTCTGAACTTCACATGGTGTCTGCATACCCATACTGTTACCCCTTTCTACCCCCTTTCCCTTTTCTACCCAGATCCCTCCCTTCCTAGGCCTCCCAAGATTATTTTGTTCCTCCTTCTAAGTGGGATTGAAGCATCCTCACTTCGGTTTCCATTCTTGTTAAACTTCTTAAGGTCTGTGAGTTGTATCCTGAATATTTTTTGCTTTTTGGCTAATATCTGTAGGCAGCCGCGGCTCTCTGTGAAGCCTTGGCTCTTTGTGAAGCCTCGGCTCCATGAAGTCTCAGCTCTCCGCCATTACAAGATGGCAGAGGACCCGCTGGCTGTCAGGCAAAAGGCCTAGTATGCATGCATCATTCTCCTCAGGCAATAGCCCCTTCCGAATGGGCAATATGCTAATGAGGCGCGTCTTGTGGCACCAATCCGCAACCACTACGACACCCTCCCCCTTCCCTGGGAGGGTATATAAGCTGCAGCTCTGCCACTGTTCAGGGTCCTGGGCAACTGCAATCAAGGCACTCCTGAGTAAAGGCTGTTTGAGAAGACCCTGGTGGTGGCGTGTCTTTCTTGCTGGTTGAGTGAGGCGAGGACATACCATGCATGTCCTTTTGGGTCTGGTACCTCACGCAGGATGATATTTTCTAGTTCCATCCATTTGCCTGCAAAATTCATGATGTCCTCACTTATAATAGCTGAATAGAATTCACTGTGTAAATGAACCCCATTTTCTATATTCATTCTTCAGTTGATGGGCATCTGAGTTGTTTCTGGTTTCTTTTTACTAGAAATAAGGCTGCTATGAATATAATGGTGTGTGTGTCCTTGTCGTATAGTGGAGCATATTTTGGGTATATGCCCAGGAGTGGCATAGCTGCTTTAGGTAGAACTATTCCCAATTTTCTGAGGAACTGCCAGATTGATTTCCAGAGTGGCTGTACCAGCTGCAATCCCACCAGCAATGCAGGAGTGTTCCTCTTTCTCAACATCCTCACAAGCATGTCCTGTCACTTGATGATTTGCTCGTACCCATTCTGATTGATGAATCTCAGGGTCATTTTGATTTGCAATTCCTTGATGAGTAAGGATCTTGAACATTTCTTTAAGTGCTTTTTGGCAATTCGAGATTCCTCTGTTAAAAATTCTGTTTAGGTCCGCACCCCCTTTTAATTGAGTTACTTGGGTTTTAGGAGGTTAACTTGAGTTCTTTATATATTTTGGATGTTAGCCTTCTATCAGATGTAGAGGTAGTGAAGTTTTTTCTCAATTTTTAGGTTGCTGATTTGTCTTATTGACAATTTCCTTTGCTTTACAGAAGCTTCTAAGTTTCTTGACATCCAATTTATTAATTGTTTGTCTCAGAGCCTGAGCCATTTGTGTTATGCCAATGAGTTCAAGGGTCTTTCCCACTTTCTCTTTTATTAGATTTAGTGTATCTGGTTTCATGTTGATATTCTTGATCCACTTGGATTAGTGCCTTGTTTAAAGTGATAAATACAGATCTATTTTCATTATTCTATATGCAGACCACCAGTTAAATCAATACCATTTATTGAATATGTTTTCTTTTTTCCACTGTTTGTTTTTGGCTTCTTTGTCAAGGATCAAGTGTTCATAGGTGTTTCAGTTTATTTCTGGCTCTATGATTCTATTCCATTGACCAACCTGTACTAGTACAATTCAGTCATTATCACTACTGCTTTGTAGTACAGCTTGAAGTCAGTGATGGTGATTTCCCTAAAAGATATTTTAGTGTTGAGAATTGTTTTGGCTATCCTGGGACTTTTGTTTTTCTGTATGAAGATTTTGAAGGGAATTGCACTGAATCTGTAGATTACTTTAAGTAAGATGGCCATTTTCACTATGGTAATCCTACCAAACAATGAGCATGGGAAACCTCTCCATTTTCTGAGGTCTTCTTTGATTTCTTCAGGGATTTGAAGTTCTTATGATATAGAGCTTTCATTTGCTTAATATGAGTTATACCAAGATATTTTGTATTATTTCTGGCTACTGTGCAGGGTGCTGTTTGCCCAATTTTCTTCCAGCCTGTTTAATAGATGGGCAAATATACTTCATAAGCATCAAAGGAAAAATTCACCACGATGAAGTTGCAATTCTGAATATTTATGCCCCAAATGCAAGAGCATACATATTTATAAAAGAAACTTTACTAAATCTCAAAACATACATTGAACCTCACACAAAAATAGTAGGAGACTTCAACACTCCACTCTTACCAATAAACAGGTCACTGAAACAGAAACTAATCAGAGACACAGTTATTCTAACAGAAGTTATGAACCCAATGGGCTTAACAGATATCTACAAAACATTTCACTCCAAAACAAAATAATATACTTTCTTCTCTACCTCATGGAACTTTCTCCAAAATTGACCATATAATTAAACACAAAGCAGACCTTAACTAATACAAGAAGATTTAAATAATTCCATACATTCTATCAGATCACCATGGAAAAATGCTGGACTTCAATAACAACAACAACAATAGCAACAACACAACAGAAAGCCTACATACTCATGGAAACTCAACAACTTTACACTTAATAACTTGGTGAAGGAAGAAATAATGAAAAAATTACGGACTTTATTCAATGAAAATAAAGATACTGCATACCCCAAAATATGGGACACAGTGAAAGAAGTATAAATTCAAGAATAAAATTCATAGCATACAGTGCCTTCATATAAAACTGGAGAGACAGTATACTCCTTATGAATTTTTTTTTTAATTGGAGAGATACCATAGGAGCAACTTAACAGCACAACTGAAAAGTCTAGAACAGAAAGAAGCAAACATACCCAAAAGGAGTAGATAGAAGGAAATTATCAAACTTAGGCCAGAAATCAACCAGTTAGAAACAAAGAGAATGATACAAAGAATCAAAACCAAGAGTGGTTCTGTGAGGAAATCGACAAGCTATATAAACACTAACTAAATTAACTAAAGAACACAGAGACAGTATCCAAATTAACAAAATCAAAAATGAAAAGAGAGACATAACAACCAAAACTAAGGAAAGTAAAAAAATCATCAGATCTTACTGCAAAAGTCTATATTCAGCAAAACTGAAAAATTCAGATGAGATGGATGATTTTGTAGACATATACTACAACCAAAGTTAAATCAATATAAGGTAAACTATCCAAAGAGTCCCCAAATCCCTAAGTAAAATAGAAGTAGTCATCAGAATCTTCCCAACAAAAAGATAAATAAATAAATAAATGAATGAATAAATAAATAAATAAATAGATGCCCAGTGACAGATGGTTTTGAATTGGAAAGGAATGTGTCAAAGTTTCACTATTTGATGATAATAGGATAATATACATAAGCAACTCAACATGTCCTTTTTTGATTTGGGTTACCTCATTCAGGGTGATATTTTCTAGTTCCACCCATTAACCTGCAAATTTCAAGATGTTCTCAATTGTAATAGCTGAATATTATTCCACTGTATACATAAACCACCTTTTCTTTATCCATTCTTTGGTTGAGGGACATCTGGGTTGTTTTTAGTTTCTGGTTATTATGAAGAAAGCTGCTATGAACATAGTGGATCATGTGTCCTTGTAGTATGGGGAGGATCTTCTGGGTATAAACTCCAAAGCAAGGGGGTTATCATTACCCAAGAAAACCCAAGAAATTAATCATCTCACAGCAAAGCCAAAGGATCGAATCACAGTGTACCATCTTTACCATCAAAATAACTGTAACTAGTAATCATTGGTTACTAATATCTTTCAACATCAAGGGACTGCATTCCCCAACAAAATGGTACAGGCTAATAGACTGGAAACACATTCTAAGATCCATCATTCTGGGCATATAACAAACATACCTCAACAAAAAGGTACACACTACCTTTGTAAAGGCTAGTAAAAGGCTAGAGAAAGGCCTTACCAGTAAACATACAAAATAAACAGGTTGGAATGCCCATTCTAATATCTATTAAAATAGGCTTTCAACCAAAAGTAATAAAAAGAGATGGGGAAAGATACTTCATACTCATCAAAATAAAAATCCACCATGAAGATGTCTCAATTCTGAACATCTATGCCTCAAATGCAAGGCCACTCACATTCTTAAAAGAAAAATACTAAAATTCAAAAGACACATCAAACTCCACACAGAAATAGAGACTTCAACACCACACTCTTACCAATGAACAGGTCATCTGAACAGAAACTAAATGGAGAAGCAATGGATCTAACAGATATTATCGATAAAATGGGTCTAACAGGTATCTACAGAACATTTCACCCATAAATGAAAGAATATACCTTCTTCTTACCACCTAATAGTACCTTCTCCAAAATTAACCATATAAGCACACACAAGCCAGCCTCAAAAGATGCAATAAGTTTCATTCCTTGCATCTTATCAAATCACAATGGATGAAGGTTGGACTTAACAACAGAAACTACAGAAAGGCCATATACCCGTGGAAACTGATCAACTCTCTACTCAATGATCTTTTGGTCAGGGAAGAAACAAAGAAAGAAAATAAAGACTTCCTAGAATTAATTGAAATGAGGGTACAACATACCCAAACTTGTGGAATACAATGCAAGCAGTGCTGAGAGGAAAGCTCAGAGCACTACATGCCTTTATGAAGAAATTAGAAAGATGTCATACTAGCAAATTAACCTCACACATGAAAGCTCTAGAAGAAAAAGAACTAAACACACCCAAGAGGAATATTTGAATTTTTTTTGAGAAACATCTAAGTTATTTTTTTTCTTTTTCCATGCTATCAACTAAATAAAATCATTTCTTCTACTGCATGTTTATGGAATCTTTATAAAATAGCTAAGTTATAACAAATGAATGAATTTATTTCTGGTCTTTATTTTTTTCCTTTATATATAACTGTTTCTAGATGAACATTATGATTATCTGACTTTCATGGATTCGAAGTATATTTTGTTGTCAGGAATCTACCACTTTGCCTGTGTTTTTGTTTTGTCTGAAAAGATTGTTTTAAATATTCAGGACACATTCTTACTTCATATGAATTTATGAATTTTATATTTCTATGAAAATATGCTGGTAAATGTTTGATGGAATACATATTGAATGTTTAGTTCTCTAGGTAATATGGTTATCTTTACATTAAAACTTTTCTAATTATAATCACAAAATGTCCTTATTTCTTTGTACAATCTGACCTCTCTAATACAGTTTACTGTTATGAGATATCATCCCATCTCTTACTATTTTAAACACAAAGTCACTTTTAGGTAGATTAATCCTGGAGAGATGAATCTGGCTTATACAGCATGAAACTAAATATGCTGGCCCAAATTGGGCAGAAGGAAATTTTTAGGAAAATTGAATACTCATCTAAAAAAGTTAGACTATCTGATCTTGGTGCAATGATGTTTTATTAGTTATATTAGCATTGCTGTGACTGTAATGCATAATATAAACTTAGGAGAAGAACTATTTACTTTCCTCATGGTTTCATCTTGTGTTAGTCCACTATGGAGAATGAGACATAGTGAAGCACCTCACAGTGGGAAGAGTGGAAAAGGTTATTCATTTTACAGCAGACCAGGAACCCGAGAACAAGGCAGAACTAGGGTTAGAGCTGCTTTTGGAGTCTTGCTTTTACTAGCCTACTATTTCCAATAAGGACTCACCTAAAGCTGGGTCTTCCCTACCTAGCTTCACAAGACAGAACCTTTAATTGGAGGGTAGCTTTCAAAGTGAGCCTGGGAGATATTTTAAAATAAAAACAAAACAATAACAACAACAACTAAAACCAGCCAATCAATCAAACAAACAAAAAATAAAAAACAGATGTCATTTGATAACATATTTCTTTAAGAAAGAATTAATTAAATTGAGCCAAAAAATGTAAATACTGGTGTGGTCATATGACACTTTAAATTCTAGAAAAGTCCTAAAAATAAAAATAATAAAATGTTTTCTTAAGATTGTGTCATGTAGTTTCTAGACTACCAACATATTTAGCCAAATCATTTTTCTCAAACATGCTAATGTTGTGATTCTTTAATAAATTTCCTCATACTGTAGTGACTCACAACAACAATTATTTCTGTTGTTATTTCATAACTATAATTTTGCTACTGTTGTGAATCACAACATAAATATTTTTTGGAGATTGAGGTTTGCCAAAGGGGTCACAACTTACTGGTTGAGAACTGCTGCCTAAAGATTTTGATTAAATTGTAATAGTGCCAATTTTTAATACTTTTCCTGATTTCCAGAGCTCTCTAAACAATGCTCCTTTAGTTGAGTTATGAAGCATAAATAGGACTCTCCCATTGTTGGTTAGGAGTAACATGTAATCACAGGTTAGCACAAAGATGTTTGTTTAGTCCCAACCCAGCAAAATGTCCTCATGTTTTCTATTTTAAACAAGATTAGCGATGAATGAAAGGTTTATTAAGAATAAATTACATGTTAGAGCATCTTCTGGGTATATGCCCAAGGATGGTATAGGTGGGTCCTCAGGTACTATGTCCAAACTGATTTCCACAGTGTTTGTACCAGCTTGCAATTCGACCAGCAATGGAGGATTGTTCCTCTTTCTCCACATCCTCGCCAGCATCTGCTGTCATTTGGGTTTTTTGTTTGTTTGTTTTGTTATCTTAGCCAATCTGACTGGTGTGAGGTAGAATCTCAGGGTTGTTTTTATTTGCACTTCCTGATGACTAAGGATGTTGAACATTTCTTTAGTGCTTCTCAGTGATTTCGTATTACTCAGTTGAGAATTCTTTGTTTAGCTGTGTAACCCATTTTCGATAGGGTTATTTTGTTCTCTGGAGTCTAACTTCTTGAGTTCCTTGTATATATTGGATATTAGCCCTCTGTCAGATGTAGGATTGGTAAAGATCTTTTCTCAATCTGTTGGTTGCTAATTGACAGTGTCCTTTGCCTTATGGAAGCTTTGTAATTTTATGAAGCCTCATTTGTCAATTCATGACCTTAGAGCATAAGCTATTACTGTTCTGTTCAGGAAATTTTCTCCTGTGCCCATGTGCTCAAGGCTCTTTACTACTTTCTTTTCTATTAGTTAAAGTACCCAGATGTCCTTCAACAGAGGAATGGATACAGAAAATGTGGTACATTTACACAATGGCATACTACTCAGCTATTAAAAACAATGAATTTATGAATTTCTTAGGCAAATAGATGGAACTAGAAAATATCATACTGAGTGAGGTAACCCAATCACAAAAGAACACACATCGTATGCACTTACTGATACGTGGATATTAGCCCAGAAGTTCAGAATACCCAAGATACAATTAACAGACCACATGAAACTGAAGAAGAAGGAAGACCAAAGTGTGGATACTTCTATCCTTCTTAGAAAAGGGATCAAAATATCCATGGGAGGAGATATAGAGATAAAGTTTGGAGCAGAAACTGAAGAAAAGGTCATCCAGTGACTGCCCCATCTGAGGATCCATCCCATATACTGGTACCAAACCCAGACACTATTGTGGAAGTCAACAAGTGATTGCTGAAAGGAGCCTGAGACAGCTGTCGCTTGAGAGGCTCTGCTGGTGCCTGACAAATATAGAAGTGGAGGCTCACAGCCATCCATTGGACTGAGCACACTTTCTCCTCTCTAATGCAGGAGAAAGGACCCAAGGAGCTGAAGGGGTTTGCAGCCCTATAAGAGGAACCAACCAATACCCCCCAGAGTTCCCAGGGACTGAAACACCAACCAAAGAGTACAAAAGTAGGGGAAGGCTTCATGCCCCACTGTAGGGGATTGCCAAGACAGGGAAGCAGGAATGGGTGGGATAGTGAGCAGGGGGAAGAGTGATGGGACAGGGGTGTTTTCGGAAGGGAATTGAGGAAGGGATAAAATTTGAAATGTAAATAAAGAAAATATTTAATAAAAAAAGAAAAAAATCTCTTTTTTCTTTAGACATTTAAGAGAGTTGTTGCTATCCGTTTACAGTAATTCTAAACATGATACTTTGTTAAACACTACAAACATCAATATTTTATTTTTATTTATTTTTAATACAGTCATTTATTTTTAAGCTATTTCTCACTTTATTTCTATGTGAAAATTTAAAACCATGAAAGGTTATAGTACTTTCATCATCATTAACTAAAAGTACATTCTCAAATATCTAAAACGATGTTGACTTAACTTAAGAAAGCATATGTCATATCAAAACATTTACAATTACCAAGAATGTATAGGTTTATACTAATCAAAAAGAAACAGCAAGAGGTGACGTTTAATGTACCAAAAATTCTATGCTACTGCTCTTCTTCCTTAAAAATATCTTTCAAAAAAATGTATCACATTTACAATATTTTATTATTAATTTGCCACTTTACATAGAGAGTTTTGAATGAAAGCTAGTCGCTGTGCTTGTCATGGTGCCCAGAGGGATGCTTCTATTTTGCCAAAAATTTTCTGCCACTAATGTGAAGCCTGTTGACAAACTGCTGTTTGTATGTTGTCCCTGTGAAGCCAAGTCAATTGTTTCACTGTGGGAATCTGGCTCAGTACCAGGCGCTGTCTATGTCACTGCAAATAGACATGCTTAGGAAGGAAAGGAACAAACTTCATCCTATCTTATTCGGCCATTTCTTTCTCAAAGTTGCAATGATATGAAAAGGACTGGTGTCCAGTAAGATGCAGTTTTGAAGAATTAGACAAATGCTTGAATTTTAGTTTCTTTAATTGATAATTAAGAGATGAATATAAGTGATGGCTAGGCACACATCAGCTTATAGATTTTACCTTTATTATTACCTGGTATGATAAAAAATAGGGTATTTTTATTATTAAACATTAGCAAAGTAGTAGGGAATGTAGGTTGTAACTGTCCATTAAGTTGGTAATGGTCTCTTGGGACAATTTTGCCTTCTAGAAGTCATTTGGTAATGTCAGGAGAAATGCTTTTTTTTTTCACAGTTGAGGAAAATGATATAGCTTGAAGGTGGTGAACACCAGTGACCTTGTTTGTATATAACATAGCTCCACAGTACTAGTTGCCAATCTAGCCCCAGATGGCAGGAATTGCAGCTGAGAAACTACTTCTCATTTTAAATGGTCGTGGGCCATGAATTTTGCACTCAAGACTAGTCAAAAATTATTAATACTTATAGAGTCCAGAGATTTTGAAGGAAAATTAAGGAAGCACTAAGTTAGTGAATGATAATGTAGTTTGAAACTGTAGTAGTTTCAGAAGAAAAATTAAAGGCAGAAGAAAAAGTTGTTACTAACAATCAAGATAGCAGAAAAATTGAAGATGTGAAAGGAAACAAAAAGTTAGTACAAGTAAAAACTACAACTAACATATGCTGAAATTTCTCATATTACTGATAAAATATCTGTAAAGACCTTGACTTAAAAGGCAAGAAGTACTTTGCTTCTCTCTCTCTCTCTCTCTCTCTCTCTCTCTCTCTCTCTCTCTCTCTCCCTCTCTCTCCCTCTCTGTGTGTATGTGTGTTTGTGTATTTGTGTGTGTGTGATGTTCTTAAATAGCTTCTCTAATATGATGTTCTTGTAACAGTGGAACATGTACTATCTCTGATTCATTCTATCAAATCTTTCTGTGATTCACCACATTTTCTGATCCTTAACTAGATGTTACTTTCAAACATAGCTGCTTCCTTCTACAAACTAATTTTACCTTAAAGATGTGTACTAAGCTCATGTGTGTATCCCAACCAGAGGGAATAAAGGTACCTTGTGTGTCTGCGTCCCAGCCAGGTCATACAGACCTAGGTCTTTAAATGTGATACCTTGCTAGAACAACCAAGTTGCTGGATTACAATTCCTCTACAAATAATACAGTATTCAAGGCCAACATATTATTAGATCTAAAAGAAGCATTGTAAATCACTCAAAACAACAATTCACATAGGTGAAGTAAAATAACTTATCCATGGATAATCAAAGAAACTTGAAATGTACCCTTGGGATCTTGAAAAACTACAAGAACAAATCAGCCAGCATAATATATCAAATATACTTTTGTTAAAATACTATAGATCAATTTCCAAATCCATAGAATACTTAACACCAAGAATGAGCTTCAACTTAAGAACTATGAACTGAGTGCACTCCTGTATCAATGTGGACTCATTGCTTTGAAATAAATGTGATACTCTGTCAGTTTTGATAATAAGGCTAAACCTGAGAGGTATATGAAAAAACTGTACCCTCCAGTGAATTCTGCTATTAAAATAAACTATTCTAAAAGACATTTTATTTTTAAAAATGGAAACTTCAATAAGATCATATGTCTGAAATGATATCAATGATTTAAAGTTTATAAATTATTTTGAAATAGGTAATTCATCATAGATATTAAATAATGTCACCATAGTTGTTCAATATTAAATAGATGTTTTCATCATACAAATTCAGTTGTCTGTAGTCAGTATTTCTATCAGAAATTCATACTCAAGTATTGACTGTAGAAAACCAATCACTAGAAGTGACATCTAACATTCACTCAGATCCCCTTATCTGCCATTAATGCTATAGACTTTGTTCATTATCTTAATGTCTCTTAGAAAAGAGTTTTCACTCATAAGAATGACAGCTTGCGAATTAGTGTTATGTTAGCATAATTCCATCTCACTGATGGAATTAGTGGTGGATGGAATAGATGGATAAGCTAAAATATATACAGGATGTCCCTCATGCATGAGCAACATAGGAAAAGCTAGTGTTATAACACCTCCACACCTTTAGGAATGCACACTTGGATAGCAGATGAGGTGAGCAGAATTCTGCAATGACCTATGGTCATAGATTTATTTGTAATGTATAAAATAATACAGCTGAAATGTCAGCTATGTATAAGGTTTTGTATGTAGACATGCCTAGTAATCATGTGTAGATGAAAAGTGTACCAGCATCATTAGACTCAGTGTTGGTGATAATTTATGAAAATGTAAAATAAATTCCATTTATCTTGAACCCAACAAACACTATATACACAATCTTTATAAGTCCACAATATAAGGTCTAAGAAGGCATTAGCCACTAAGTACATCAAAAAGGAATTCCCAACAAACATAAGGGACTTGACCTTTCATTAGCCATGTTTTCCTGTACAAATACAAGCATGAAATGGTTAATGCGAAAAATGGATGAAAAACAAAACAAGCCAATTGAATTAATGGTTAAAATTAATTTACTAGTTAAAAGAAAAATAAGAGATCATGGAATTATATCTAAAATCAAGTTCAGAATCCCTGCCTATCAAAACTTCCAAATTAAGTAGCATAGAAGTATTTATATGTAGGTAGACAATACATTTCTTAAAATATTAAGAAGGTTCAGATGAATTTCGTAATGTTGCTTTATTCTCACTATAGTGAGAATAATTAGCGAGTTTAAACGTTATTTTATCTATTTGGGTGTTTATAACAAAATCAAATTAAAGGAAGAATTAATTATATTTTTAAATGACTTTTTAGTGGCATGTTATATATTTCTTTTGTGTTCTTCATTTCAAAATGCCCAGTAGTAAAATGTATTAAAGTATCAGTATAAGATAAATCATTTTACCTAGATATTTTGCTATAGCAGAAGACATTGAAATTTATATTGAATTCTTCCTGAAAAAATTAAGACCATAAATATTTTATGATACAAATATGATTCCTGTAGAATAAGACTTCTGTCCCTAAGTGAGATTTACTTAAATCAGAAAAAACAGTAATAGTTTTTATTTACCAGTTGAGGAATCCAGTCAAATGTTCAGATTTTACCTACACATTTTGTATTTGGTATTTTTCATTAAAAATTGAATCATTTTAAAGGATAATGGAAACCAATACTAGGTAAGATTTACTGATCTTTGCTGTAGGCAAGGCAACATTATAATTCACGTACAATAGTGATTCTTTTAATCATCATGAGCTGCTTAAGTGTTTTGTAGATTTAAATGAGTGAATGCAGGGTAAATAAATACACAGTAAAACCAAAGTAGGCAGCTTGGATTTCATAGATATTCCTGGACTCTTTAAATGCTTTGCTCCTCACAAGTATAAGGAAGTATGTGAAAATCATTCATTTAAGTTAAAAGTGTCCTCAAAGTTAGATAAAAATGATAATAGAAATCTCCAAGGGAAATAAAGCACATTTCACTTATTTCAAAGGAATAATGATTAATTTATAAGATGTTTTGTGCTCATTTTGTTCATTTTTAAAAATAAGGAAATCAGGACTGATGAGATGCCTTAGCAAGTACAGGTATCTGAGCCCAAGCTTAGTGCCTTAATTTTATTCCCCAGAGCTATATGCTGGGAATGAGGAACTTGCTCCTGCAAGCTGTCCTCCAACTCCAGGAGCATCTGGCCTGTGAAAATAGAAACTACACACAGAAATAATCAGCACACCAATAAGTAAATTAATCTAACCCAAAATAGTAAACTGTATATATAAGTCCCAAATAGTTATAAAATTATGACAAAGTCAATAAATAAATAAAGTCAAATAAATGACTCAACATGATAGATATAAATAAATAAGCCACATCTGTTTTGAAGCTTTCTACATTAATTGTGTGTATGTGTGTGAGTGCGTGTTTGTGTATTGGTATGTGTGAATGTGTATGTGTGTGAATATGAGTTTGTATATGTGTGAGTATATATTTATATGTATCTGTGTCTGTATGTATGTGTGTTTTTTGTGAGTATGTGTGTGGATGTAAATGTGTTTGTGTGTGTATTTGTATATTTGCATGCGTGTGAGTGTGTATGTCTTTGTATGTGTGGGTATTTGTGTGTATATGTGTTTTTATCTGAGTGTGTTTGTGTGAGTGTTTTTGTGTGTATATGAGTGTGTGTCTTTTGTGTATTTGTATGTGTATATGTGAGTGTATGAGAATGTGTGTTTTGTGTATTTATGTGTACCTCTATGAGAGTGTGTGTATGTGAGTGTTTGTATGAGAGTGTGTGTGTTTTGTGTATTTGTGTGTGCATGTATGTGAGTGGGTGTATGTGAGTGTATGTGTATTTATATCTGTTTTGTGTGTGCGCGTGTCTGTACAGGGACTACATATGTCAGAGCATCTGTGTAGAGGGCAGAGGAAATATGCAGGAACTGGATTTTTCCCTCTGCTGTGCTAGTTTGTGAGGTAGAACCGAGTCACAAGGTTTGGCAGAGTACTAATTTTCTTTCTGTTTCTGTGGTTTGAAAAAAAAAAAAAAAAGTTCCCTCCGCTGGCCGGGCAATTCAAGAAAGAAAGGGTTCATTCTGGCTTACAGTCTTTACATAGCGATAGAGTCTCATGGGTGGGGAACCATGGTGGTAGAAATGTGGGATGATCTCTTCAAGTTGCTTTCAAGTTCAGAAGCAGAGAGCCACCAGGAGGTGGGCATTGGCTGGAAAATCACAAAGTTCATCCCAGTTGGACATACTTTCTCCAAAGCTCCACCTCCTAGTGTCTCCACAGTCTTTTGTAACCTGCTGTCAGGTGGGGACCAGGTTCTGAAAGACTGGAAGCTTTGCAGGACATCGCATACTCAATCCACAACAGAGAGCCAATTTCTTACCCTGTGCCATTTCAAAAGTCCCTAATACATAGCTTTTTAAAAATGAACTTTTCAGTATTTAGCCTTCTGTGTGTTTATTCAAAACACCTGTAATAAGAGTGCAAAATAGTGTCAGAAACTGATAGGGTAGGTGTTTGTTTGCATTTGTTTAACAGGTGATTCTAGCATTTACTAAGTAATTCACACAGGTAGTTAAAAAAAAAAAAGCCCACTCTTTTCTTTTTGTTCTTTTTCCACTCCAAGTACAGATTTGAAGACAAATTAGAAACACCACTAAAATATTATTTAAAACAAACAAACAAACCAACAAACAAACACCAAAACAAAACAAGGCAATGGTTGGCTATTTTACTTGAAACTTCTTAAGAAGTAGAAGACATAATAAACAAGGAAGCTCTGAGGGCTTCAGAAAAGCAGTGATATTTCACAAAATTTCCTGCCAAAGATGTATGTTACTCAGTAGGGATTAACTTTGCAAACAGTAATCCATTCATCTCTGCTACTTATGAGACTATTATAATGCTGTAAGAACTTCCTAATGATGTCTTTTAAATAAAATTAATTAATTGTAATTACTTTATAAATATTCAGTTTCTCCACTTTATTTCAGGGGCATCAATTTTCACTATCAACTATAATTTTAATCCACTCTATTTTTTCCTTAAAATATTCTGTAGAATTTGATTTTAAAGTAGTTTCTCCTGGTATATTTTTCCTTCACACTCTTATTTATCCTTTATGCATATTTATTATTTTCACTCTCTTAATTATAATTACTATATGAATTTATATAACTGGAATATAGATTTTCATATAAATTAAGACTATAGAAACTCAGTATTATTTTTTATTTGAAAGGCAAAATTTAAAGAGCTGAATGTAGGATGCAATAACATAGACTGTTACTCTGGAATAATTTTGTGGTTAACTTAATATTGAACACAATTATTCATAATATGATTTTAAGATGATGATGTAGCTGATCAGATCATTTAGGTAAAAATACTGATATAATTGTGTTGTTTCCTCTGGGTACAGGCCATGCCAACCCAATGTCCTTGAAATGGTGGCTGTAGTCTCAGGGTGCAGGAGGGTAGTGAGTAAAAGGAAGAAGAGATAAAGGGAAAAGAAATTGGGAAGAAATTAAGAAAACTTCTCATTCTTCTCCAACCAATTTCCTGAGCTTTTCTTTTTTTTTTTTCAACTTTTATTAGATATTTTCTTCATTTACATTTCAAGTGTTATCCAGAAAGTTCCCTATATCTTCCCCCCTCCCGGCCCTGCTCCCCTACCCACCCGCTCCCACCCCTTGGCCCCGGCGTTCCCCTGTATTGGGGCATATAAAGTCTGCATAACCAAGGGGCCTCTCTTCCCACTGATGGCCAACTNTTTTTTTTGACATTTTAACAAATTTGAATCATAGGTTTCTTTTAATGTTGTTTGAGAAATCTTTAAACATTGAGCATCCTCTTCAATTATTATTCTGGGTTAAAATTCAATATTTATTAGTTTCTGGTAAAAATCACACTTCAGTGACCAATGTAAGCTTTAATACCATCTGAACAGTCATGAATTCACATGTCATATGAATAAAACACAAATAACTAAAGAAAGACTATTGTACATATACATCTGACTAAAATTTAAATTTGGATTTTATTCTGTCCAAATGAATAGATCAAACTTAAAACTACATAGGCTTATGTTCTAAATAGCATTAATTGTCTAGCCTCATTAGGAAGGAAAGTCTTGATTGAGGAGCTACCTGGATCATATTGCACATCTCGGTAGGAGAAGTCTATTGATTATTAGTTGATGGAGAATGCTACTTTGAGAAGCATCCATGGTCAGGCTGTCCTATGTATACACAAGCTAACCAAACATAAGTTGGTGAGTGAGCCAGTAAGTATGCAAAAGAGGTTTGTCATGTTTTCTGATCCAGGTTCTTGCCTTAAATTTCCTCCCTGGCTCTCCTCAATGATGGATTAAGACCTGGAAGTTTAAGCCAAATAAAACTATTACCATCCAAATTGCTTTAGAGAAGAGTGTTTAGTTCTATCAACAGGAAGGAAGCTATAACCACATTTACAGAGTACAGTCTATAGAAAGAGTTGCATGGGCATGTTTTCTTATTGTGACCACTAGATATTATGTAATGATTTGTGATTTGCTTATAGGCATAAAGCTGTGTTGGTTATATTGTTGCATGTGGTTATTAGAAATGTCTTTGTAGCTAGTGAATATACTTATAATGTTTAAAATTTAACTGGTGAAAGCTATAACCTTATCTATTGTTTTGTATGTTAACAAAGTTACAAGTCTGAGATTATGTAGAGAAAGAAAGCTTCTTTCAGTGGAAGTTATAATAAAGATACTTGAGAAATATTTTGGAGCTAAGTTTTATTAGTTCTTTGTTCAAAATATATTTTATGTTAAGAGATGTAATTTAAAAATGGTTACATATGACCCAAAAAATTCCACCAGAGAACTCATAAACCTGATAAACAGCTTCAGTGAAGTAGCTGGATATAAAATTAACTCAAACAAATCAATGGCCTTTCTCTATACAAAGGATAAATGGGCCAAGAAAGAAATTAGGGAAACAACACCCTTCACAATAGTCACAAAGAAACAACACCCTTCACAATAGTCACAAAGAATACAAAATACCTTGGTGTGACTCTAAGAAAGTGAAAGATCTGTATGATAAAAACTTCAAGTCTCTGAAGAGAGAAATAGAGGAAGATCTCAGAAGATGGAAAGATCTCCCATGCTCATGGATTGGCAGGATTAATATAGTCAAAAAGGCTATCCTGCCGAAAGCAATCTACAGATTCAATGCAATCCCCATCAAAATTCCAACTCAATTCTTTACTGACTTAGAAAGGGCAATTTGAAAATTCATCTGGATTAATAAAAAACCTAGGATAGCAAAAACTCTTCTCAACAATAAAAAACCTCTGGTGGAATCACCATGCCTGACATTAAGCTGTACTACATAGCAATTGTGATAAAAACTGCATGGTACTGGTACATAGACAGACATGTAGATTTGCATTTCCCTGATGATTAAGGATGTTGAACATTTTTTTCAGGTGGTTCTCTGCCATTTGGTATTCCTCAGTTGAGAATTCTTTTTTTAGCTCTGTATCCCATTTTTAAATGAGGTTATTTGTATTTCTGGAGTCCAGCTCCTTGAGCTCTTTGTATATATTGGATAGTAGTCCCCTATCAGATTTAGGATTGGTAAAAATCCTTTCCCAATATCTTGGTGGCCTTTCTGTCTTCTTGAGAGTGTCTTTTGCCTTACAGAATCTTTATAAGGTCTCATTTGTCCATTCTTGATCTTACAGCACAAGCCATTGCTGTTCTGTTTAGGAACTTTTCCCCTGTGCCCATATCTTCGAGGCTTTTCCGCACTTTCTCCTCTATAGGTTTCAGTGTCTCTGGTTTTATGTGGAGGTCTTTGATCCACTTAGACTTGAGCTTTGTACAAGGAGATAAGAATGAATCAATTCACATTCTTCTACATGATCATGGCCAGTATGCGAGGACCATTTGTTGATAATGCTGTCTTTTCTCCACTGGATAGTTTTAGCTCTCTTGTCAAAGATCAAGTTACCATAGGTATGTGGGTTCATTTCTGGGTCTTCAGTTCTATTCCATTGGTCTACCTGTCTGTTGCTGTACCAGTACCATGCAGTTTTTATCACAATTGCTCTGCAGAACAGCTTGAAAAATGCAAAAATTTGATAGGCACCCGCATAAGAAATACATGAAAATCACAGTGTCCCAAGTACTTTTAATATAAAGAAAAAATTGACATATGTAGTTATAGGATGTTAATAAAGGCTGCTTTGGAAGCTGGAGAGATGGGTAAGTGTTTAAGATCACTGATCGCTCTTCCAGAACACATGCGTCTAATTCTAAGTATCTACATGGTGGTTTACAACCATGTTCAGCTCTAGTTGCATAGGATCCTACAGCTTCTGCTGACCTTTTTGGATTCCTGGCACGGTTATGATATCCAGATATATATGCAAGGAACCTAATCCTTTCACATTAAATAATAATAATAATAATAATAATAATAATAATAATAATAATAATAAATTTAAAAAGCATTTTTATTTTTTTCCTTTTTAATCTCTTATATTCATTTCTTTTGCATGTTTATATTTTGTGTGTGTGTTTCTGTGTATGTGCATACCACATATATGTGCAAGGCCAGAAGGGAGTGTTTAGTCCCCAAAACCTAGTTACAGGCAATTGTAAGCCAACCAACATGGATGGTTGGTTCTAAATCTAGTTCTCTGGAGGACCATTGAGCCTTTTTTCCCACCTTCTTCGTGGGTCTTGTTGTCTGGACTCAGGCTTAAGTATGCTGTTGAAAGCAGCAGTGAGGAGATATATCATTGCTCCATTTTTCCCCTACAAGTCATGCTTCAAGTCCTCAACAGTAAGAAAAATGTTAGTGGGATAAAGATATAGCTCAGAAGTTAAGAGTATTGAATACTCTTGTAAGAGACTGAGGCTTGATTACCAGTACCCACACAGTGGTTCAAAACTACAGTTATAACTCCAGTTCCAGCTGATTTGATAATATATTTTGTTCTTCCCAGGCACCAGGCTTGTTGGAAGTATACTTGAATTCATGAAGGCAAAACACTCATACATATAAAATAAAATAAAATAAAATATAATAAATCTCAAAAAAGAAGAGTGTTAACCATGCATATGATCTTACAGATTTCTTACATCAACTTCATGCCATTCCTTTTACTTTTGATATTCTGAGGTATAATATTGAAAATACTGTGTTCATTTTATTTATGTATATATGTGTGTGTGCACCTGTTTGAAGGTATATGCCCTACATGTCTATATTGCACACAGAGTAGAGAAGAGAGTGTTAGAACCCCTGGAGATGGAATTAAAATTGCTGTGAACTCACTTAGAGGTGCTAAGAGCTGAAACCAGATCCTCTGATAGAGTCCAAGTCCTCTTAACAGCTCAGTCGGCCTGTGCCCTTGCTGCATATACTTTTACAAAAAAATGGATTCTATATTTTGTCAATTGTTTCATGCATCCTTTGATATGACCTTTTTTTTCTTCTTTTTTGGATTGTTGATATGATCAGGTCTATTAATTGATCTTTGCTTATTTGGGATATATTTCATTTGTTTAAAAATGATTCTTTTTCTCAGAATACCAAAGATACAATTCACATGAAGCTCAAGAAGAAGGAAGACCAAAGTGTGGATGCTTCAGTACTTCTTAGAAGGGGGAACAATATACTCACGGGAGGAAATATGAAGACGAAGTGTGGAGCAGAGACAGAAGGAAAGGCCATCCAGAGGCTGTCCCACCTGGGGATTCATCCCAGATACAGACATCAAGCCTGGATGCTATTGCAGATGCCAAGAAGAGCTTGCTGACCAAAGCCTGATATAGCTGTCTCCTGAGAAGCTCTGCCAGAGCATAACAAATATAGAGGTGGATGCTCACAACCAACCTTTGGACTGAGAACAGGGTCCCCAGGGGAGGAGTTAGAGAAAGGACTGAAAAAGCAGAAGTGGTTTGTAACCCATAGGAAGAATAACAATATCAACCAATCAGACCCTGCCCCCCAGAGCTCTCGGGACTAAACTACAAACCAAAGAGTACCCAGGGAGTGACCCATGACTTCAAGTGCATATGTAGCAGATGATCGCTTTGCTGGACATCAATAAGAGGAGAGGCCCGTGGTCTTGAGAAGGCTCAATGCCCCAGTGTAGGAGAATGCTAGGGCAGGGAGGCGAGAGTGGGTAGGTGGGTGGGGTAGTACACTCAGAGAAGCATGGGGAGGAAGGATAGGATAGGGGGTCTCCAGAGGGGAATCCAGAAAAGGGAATAACATTTGAAATGTAAATAAAGAAATTATCNCAATGATGGCCAACTAGACCATCTTCTTCCATATTATATTTTTTCTTTTAACATTTGGTAAACATTTCTATAAAAGTAATGGGAGCTTGTTATTTACTTTTTTGGAATGTTTTTACTCATTTAATTTTTAAGAGGCATGGGCCTATTAAGAGTTTCCGTTTCTTCAGGTATATACTTTAGCTGATTTTTTTTTTTTTTTTGCTTTTGAAAGAATTTATTAATTTTATTAGACTACAAAATATGTGGACATAGAGCTCCTCATAATTTTTATGTGTTGTTGATCTATGTCCATGAAGTTTGTGTTGATGCTCTCTCATTTTTGAACATGGTATTTCATGTCCTTTTGTTTTGCCTTGGTCTTGGATTACATAGAGTTGGAATTTGATCTATATTTCTATATACCGGGTTTTTTTTTTTCATTCTTCACAATTATTTCCTTTTTAAACTCAGTTGCCTTTTGCTGCATATTGATGATGATAATGGCCAAATGATTTCATTGCTTCTTTTTCTAAAGTTCCTAAATTTAAAGTTCTGTGTGAGTAGAATTTTTCTTATATTTATTCAATACTATAAATATATTTCTAAGCCTCATTTCAATTATATGTGAAAAACATGATAGCTAATGCCTTTATTGCATTTAGTTTGAAATAATTTCTGAGTTCTATTGAGGTTTCTTTTCTTACAATTGTGATTTTTAGAACATTGCTGTTTGTCCCATATGTTTTTGAGGATTTTTTTTTTGTTGTTGTTGCTAATTTTCAGTTTAATAGCATGCAGTCCAAAAGTCCAGACAGTGAAAGTTTTACCTTTTAAAATTGTTACCATGTGTTGTATAAGCTAGAGTATGATCTATCTTAATAAATTTTCTATTGGTCCTGAGAAAGGTACATCTGCTATTGTTAGGTGAAATAATCTATAGATTTAAGTTCTACACAGTTGCTAGGTCATGATGTTTAGTAAAGATCTTCAAGCATTTTCTGCCTTTTGGATTTTTTTAGTGCTGAACTAAAAGATATGTATATTCACCTCATAATGCATATAAATTTATTTACAAATACACATTTTCTAGAAATGTGCACACTAAGGTTTGTTTGCTTTATTATTACTCTTGTGTATAATTATGGAGTTATAAAACAATATTCTGTTAGTTTATCTTCTGTGAATATTTTACATATATATATATGTGTGTGTGTGTGTGTGTGTGTGTGTGTGTGTGTGTGTGTGTGTACCGGTTGTATTTCTTCTGTCCAAAAGGACAGAACATGGCATCAGATCCCTTAGAAATGGAGTTACAGACAGTTCTTAGCTACTTTGTGTGTGCTGGGAATTGAGTCTGAGTCATCTGAAAGAGCAGCCAAAACACTGAGCCATCTTTCTAGCTCCTCGTTTATAATTACTGTTATGGATATTGGCTCCTTAAAAGTTACGCTTTGACCTTCTTAACTGTGGTAACTTTTCTTGTTATAATAATATGAGGAACATTATACTAAAATACCTGGTGGAATTTTTGGAGACAAAAAAAAAAAAAATCCATAAATGTGTTCTTTACTCTATCGCAAGGCTGGCTGTCCCTTTGTGGGAATGGAGAAATCCCTGAAGATGCAAAACACAAGCAAATGTATTTCGTTGACATGAGCCAGGCATATAAAGGAGCAAAGCCTTAGACACATGGGTCATTGGTAAAGCTTTCCACTGAGGTGTAGCTCATAGGGATAGCAGAGCTGTTGTTAGTGTATACCTGTTTTCAGTGTGAGCAGAAAATGTCCACCATAGCTTTTTTGCCCTTAGATATTTATAAACTAAGGACTGATCTCCTATAGAGAGTACCTTTACAAGACTTGGTCAACCTGCACCCTTGATTCAGGTATATACCATAAACTCTGCCTTTTTGTTCAGCTAAATGAAATAAACCACCTCTTTTTTCAGTTGTGTGTAATACACATGGTGAACCTCCAGACCTCAGCACCTTCACCATCAGAGCCCATACATGATTCCAGCTGCTTGTCCAAGTCTCCATTCTCTTAGTGCCCCTCATTAGAATTCTTAAACCAGTTGTGCTAGAATGTAGAAGCCATTGAGGTTTAGCTTTTAGTCTTGTGAGCAAAAAATGTCTTCAATTAACACTTAATTTCTCTAATTTCACTAGAACTAAATACACACAGAGACACACATTAGTAAAAATAAGTTTTACTCACCAGGTATAATTGTCATCTCAGAGACTTACTGCTGCATAAACTCTCCCTTTCTACCTCTTTCTGAACTCTGGCTGGCTGGTTCAAATCAGCTGTTCTGGCTCAAACTCCTCTCCAAGCTGGACTGAATCAAACCGAGTTCTCTAGGCTTCTCACTGAATTTCTCTGTTTGGAAAAACTGCCTCTGAATTACACAAACTGAACTTCACTGACTGCAGGAACTGAGCAGAACTAAAAAACCTCACTTGACTCAACTGCATTTCACTGAACTGTTCAGAACTGCTTTGGACTACACTCAGCTGAACTGCACTCTCTGAACTTCCTTCTGCCCGTGACTCACTCTGGTTTGCTCTTAAGGAGCCTCTCCTTCATGTCTGAGAGTTGGGCTTATCCTATTTCTAATTCAGTCTGTCAAATCTCTCTGATTTGTTACTTTGCCTGCCACTCATTTAGATATCACTTTCAAGCATGGCTGCTTCTTTCTATAAAATAAATTTGAGATTAAAGGTATGTCTTTATTCTAGCCAGAGGGATTAAAGGTATACCTGTATTTCAGCCAGAAGTATTAAAGATGTGTACTGAGCCATTCGGTATTCCTCAGTTGAGAAATCATTGTTTAGCTCTATACCCCATTTTAAATAGGGTTATTTGGTTCTCTGGAGTCTAACTTCTTGAGTTCTTTGTGTATATTGGATATTAGCCCTCTATCAGATGTAGAATTGGTGAAGATCCTTTCCCAATCTGTCAGTTGCCTTTTTGTTGTATTGAAAGTGTCCTTTGCTTTACAGAAGCTTTGCAATTTTAGGAGATCCCATTTGTCAATTCTTGATCTTAGAGCATAGACTATTGATATTCTGTTCAGGAAATTTTCCCCTGTACCCATGTACTCGAGGCTCTTCCCCACTTTCTCTTCTATTAGTTTCAGTGTATCTGGTTTTATGTGGAGGTCCTTAATCCACTTAGACTTGAGCTTTGTACAAGGAGATAAGAATGGATTGATTTGCATTCTTCCACATGAGAACTACCAGTTGAGCCAGCACCATTTGTTGAAAATGCTATCTTTTATCCACTGGATGGTTTTAGCTCCTTTATCAAAAATCACATGACCATAGATAGGTGTGTGGGTTCATTTCTGGGTCTTCAATTCTATTCTAATGACCTACCTACCTGTCACTGTACCAATACAATGCAGCTTTTTTGTTTGTTTGTTTTTTTGTTTGTTTTTATCACAATTGCTCTGTAGTACAGCTTGAAGTCAGAGATGGTGATTCCACAAGAAGTTACTTTATTGTTGAGAATAGTTTTTGCTATCCTAGTTTTTTTGTTGTTTTGTTTGTTTGTTTTTTTAAATTTTATATATTTTTTCAACTTTTATTAGATATTTTCTTCATTTACATTTCAAGTGTTATCCAGAAAGTTCCCTGTATCCTCCCCCCTCCCGGCCCTGCTCCCCTACCCACCTGCTCCCACCCCTTGGCCCCGGTGTTCCCCTGTATTGGGGCATATAAAGTCTGCATAACCAAGGGGCCTCTCTTCCCACTGATGGCCAACTAGGCCACCCTC